>JAGYYJ010003214.1:0-183602 GCA_019671005.1 Hibiscus mutabilis
ATTTTCAACATTTATTTGATTTTTAATAGTTATTTCTAAAATTTTCAGCGTTTATTTTTAAAATTTTCAACATTTTTTAAAACAAGTAAATAAGCATAATTTTAAAATAAATAATAGTGTCTATAATCGTTTAAAGATAATATATAAAATATAAAAGAATTTGCGATTTTTTTGATAAATAAAGTGAAAAGCCAGACTATCAAACGCCTCGTTAAAAAGAATTTGAGGTTTTTTTTTTATATAAGCACATTTTTACTTTTTTTTATTATTTATATATGTATAATGATAAATATAATCATTTTTAAGTTTGTACACGGTTCAGTTCAATTTGGTAAATTATTTTCATAGTCTATCAGTGTTCGATTCGATTAACTTCGGTTTTCGGTTTTTTCAAATTAACTTTAAGTTTTGTGATATTATACATTATTGTGATAAAATAACTTATTTTTTGATTTTTAAACATTATTTGATAAAATTTTAATATCTTTTTCATAAATATTTCTTAAAATTTTAAATTTTCAAGTAAATAAAAATAATTAATAATTCATATAAAATATTTTAAAGTTATTCTGTTATATTTAAGTATAAATACTTATTTTTACGTATAAATACTTATTTTTATATTATAAAATAATTATAAATTAAATAAAAATCAAATTTTATTCAGTATGGGTAACTGCAGTTTTAAACTTGTGAACCATAAACCTTTACGATTCGGTCGGATAGCCATGATTTTTAAACTTGTAAAACATAAATCATCCAAACACCACAGTTCGATTCAAGTTTCAGTTTTTGTTGCTCAACCCTAGTAATTTATATAGCAGGATTGGCAGAACATGACAAACAGTTACCATAATCACTCTATGTTAGAGGTGTTTATGGGTCGGTCCAGATTGAGTTTATGCATGAGATTTACACACTTGTGCTTGTTCAAGCACGACCGAACTTGAAATATGGGCCTCAAATTTTTTTTCTAAACTCGCCCGTATTTATAAATGACTAAGTCAAGGATTTTTTTTTTCGGGCCATTTTTTTTTCAAAAAAAATCAACTTAGATATAAATAAATCCAACACTTGGTTTCAAGCACCAAGTGAATTCCGTTACTTGTAAAACTACCTCAACTTCCGTTTGGTTGGTATAAAATACGGGAGATTTTTTTTTTGAGACTAACTACGGGAAATGTTTTTTTTTTATGAAGGGTGATTGTGACACATTAAATACTTGGCTGTTAAGTATATTTCTTGTTCTTGACAAGCATTGATGCTACTTTATGGTTTATACACGACAGAAATACGAACTCAAGTACAAAATGTCTCGAAAAGGTTTGAATCCGAAACCTAATTAACTTAAAACGACAGAAGTCGCTCGTCGCTACACTACTAGTTTAATCGACGAATGAAAGCGACATCGTCAATGTTACCATTTCATTGCATTTGAGAACAGCCTTTCAGGCAAAAGAACAGCTGCCATCAACATTTTCTTTTTCCCTTTGAGATGGGTCAGTAGCGTTCATCTTTTGCTTGCTTTTTAAAGAGATAAAAGTGAATAACTTGCTGTTCCATAAGCTGCAAAAGCACCTAAAAAAGCAAAAAAAAAAAAAACAAAGAATCCTAAAGAAAGATCAGCATTACAAGCATCAGCAACCTTGTTTTTCCCCTTTCCCATGTCACCATTCTTTAAAGCAAAGCAATACCAGCTGTTGTTCTAGTTTATGAACAATGCTTTACATTTCCTTTGGAAATAAGAAATGTGGAAGAGATTAAAGCTCATCCCAAGGCTTTATTTAGCATTTATGACATTTTTGTACACTTTTACTAAAATGAGTGGAAGCATGAAAGAAGAACCCGAATTCAAACTTTATAAAGTCTGGTTCATTCAATCATTCTTAATAAGTGAGACATACATATCCATCAGATTCGGAATTCATATTTGCAAAGATAACAAGTATAGTATGTTTTATGGAATAAACATTGAAAGCTAGGTGCAAACTGCAAACAGCAATTCTTGATTAATTTCGTAAGTATATGTAACGTAAAGCATGGCATCTTCATACCTACAATATTCACATATAGAGGAATTACAGATGAAAGGTAAAGGACTAAAAGAACTCCGTGCTCTTACAGCATCTATCTAGTTGCAGGTGTGCACTCTAACAAGCATATGCCTGAAACTAAAAACAACCAGCAGATGCATTTTGGCTATCAGTTGAAGCACGAAAGCTGAAACACTTGCCAGTACATTATCAGCATACATGGATTGCTTTCAATGGCGGTCCCAAGCAGGGTTTAGCTTCACAAGACACTGCCCTGAGATTAAGCTACAACACGTAACAAAATTGTTGTTTGATCGTCAGCTTTCGAAAAGTATGCTATCCTTTCTTCCCCTTGACCATTTGTGCTCGACATCTCTCCCTGTAAAAGGACAAATGATCTCTAAATGAACTTTACATTCATAGAAGATGCATAAATAAAAAAGGTAATCCGAGGCTAAAAACAGACTGAAGAATGCCAGGGACGTTCAGATGAATGGTTTTTCTTATCTCGAACGAAAATTAAAATCTAAATCCCCAACAGCTATGATTGCCTCCCCCTCTAATTCCATAAAAAAACTGTACAAATCAATATGATCAAGAAACAAGATATTTTGAGCATATTCATCACTTAAAAACTATGTAACTATAAATGGTCTAATAGTGAACAAGTGAATGCCTACTTAGAGCATGCATGCCTATTAACCAAACACACAATCAATTTACATAAATAGTTGAAATAATTTCCAAAGGAACATAAACGATTCAAACATGAAAATAGTTTTTCTAATAAATTAGTCAACACCAGTAAATATATCAACATTCAAGTAATTTTTTTACCTTTAAAGATAAGGAGCCAGACATCAAAACGAGTTCATCTCCAAACAGTAAGTCTTTCTCTTAACAAGCATCTTAGCTGCAGTCCCATAAGGCTCTTCAAAAGCAGTTGACAACCAAGAAGCATCAGAAATTTCTTTCTTTGAACCAGACGGTTCACTTGGCCTAATAGCAACCAAAGTAGCACCTTTCAAAACAACCCCATCAGGCAATTCCAACTGAGGAGCATACCAAAGCCTCATATTCAGAGCCGGAACCAGCGTCCTTTTCGAAGCAGAAGAAGCAGACAATGGCTTCACTCTCAACTCCTCAAGCTGGTCTCTGTTCATACAAAGCACCCCTTGTCCATCCGCATCGGTCAAAACCAAGCTATCAAGCGTCTTATGCTCTGCAATTATCGGTTGAAGCAAATAATGCCTCGCCGATGCAGCGATCAACGAGCTGATCGTCCAAACGACCCTTAATTTCAAGCCTCCGTTGGTATAAAACGAGTCGGGAATACTCCCATTATCATCAACGTTGGCGATGGTATTATTGGGGCAAACCCCATCGTTCCCACACTCCGTTACCGGAGAATTTACGTTTTTAGTAACGGAAGCAGCTCCGAGAATGACGCAGCTATCAAGGGTTGACCCGAAATCGGCTCTCCATCTCAAAAGAACCCCATCGTCGATCCCTAACTCGCCGCTGGGTAATTCAATCCGGAGGAAACGAATCTCGTTTAAATTTCTAAGTACTTGGGTCGGAGAATGATGGGTCACCCCACCTTGCTCCAATTCCCCATCATTAACATCAGAACCAGTACCAACAGGACCAACAGATAAGGAAGAAGAAGACGACCGGGTGTTAAGGGTTCCATTCAGAGCGGACCGTTTCGGACCGAGAAATTGAGCCAAAGCTTGGAACGGTTTGACAATGCCCCCTAAAAGGAACCGGAAGAGGTTAGAAATCGGACCGGCGGAGCGTGACTTGTCGTAGGAAGAGGAAGACGGGGAACAAACGTCGTCGGAGATGACGCAATCGACACGAACGACGACGTTTTCAACTTGCGGGACAAGGGAATGGAAACGGCGCGAAACGACGCAGCATCGGCCGAGAGCTTTAACGTCGCCGATCTTGTTGAAGACTAAGAGAAGAATAGAGTCCGGGAGGCGGTCGAAGTGATCGATCGGCTCGGGATGGATTCTGTGAACCGGATCTGAACGAAGTGAACCCATTTCTCCCCCCTTCTTGAAATAATGAAATTGTTTTTTTTTTTTTTGTTGAAAGAAAATTTTCAGCTAATGAAATTGTTTTGTTTGGGAAGAAAGTGATCACTTGTGATATATAGATCTGGGTGAGAGAGAAAAGTGGTTAATTTCATGTATTAGTACCTATTCAATGCATTAAATATGAATTTAGTCCTTGTACTCCGATTTGGTCAGTTTTATTTCCTACACCCTTTCGAATTTTGAGACTTTAATCTTGATTCAAACAATACACCAATAACATGATTAAATTTTGGGACCTAAAATGATCAAATTGATGAATATGAACTGAATAGCAAAGTAGAGGAACTAAAAATATATAAAAATAGAGTACAATGACTAAATCTGCATATTTTAATATTACATGACTAATAAAAGAATTTGACTAAAGAAATGTGATAAAAAGAGAAAAGGTTTAATTACAGTTTTAATCCCTCTATTACACTGGAAATTAGTACTTAATCCCTTTATTTTAATTTGCTATGATTTGATTTTCCACTTATTATTGGTCAAACATGATTAATTTAATTTCAAAATCACCTTGATGATGTGACCGAATAACTATAAAAACCAAGTTCATCACTTAAATAATAGCTGATGGTGTTGTTAATTTTGACTTGAAAATTACATTATAAAAATAAAAGGTCAAATTATGTTAAACTAAAATAGAAAAATAAATTTTCAAGTTCGACGTAATAAAAGGACTAAACCATAGTTTTACCAAAAATAAGAGAGGAGTCATTTATGAAATATGGTCAGCCACCATAACGGGGATGGAGGAGAATTTGCCTCCATTCCTCGTCTTAAAATACAATTTTCTTCTCAAAGGAAAATTACTTTTTTTTTAGATTTTTAAATAAATATTATCATAAAATTAGTTTATTTTCGTAATTTTAGCATTTTCGTCCTCTCTTTCCGATAACATTAAGTGAAAGTTTTATGGAAAATTATCAACTTTATTTCCCGAGTGCATTATTAGAGTAAAATTGTCCGTAATTTTTTTATAATTTTTAAATAAAATAAAATAAAAATTAATACTTAAGAATCAGACACAAAACTAATAGATTAGTAGACAAATTTGTTACTACTACAGTTTAGTGGATTAAATTTTTATAAATATTATTAACTTATATTTCTAGCAAATATTTGTAACGTATATTTTTAAAGTGGGATTAAATTTAGTATTACTAAATTAGTATAAATTAAAAGAAATAGATTTATAATGTTAGAATTGTAATTTAATTTTACTAATAAATAACTTAATTGAAAACAATTAATTATTTAAATAATGTTTTTAAAAAATATTCAAATTATTTTGAAATGATATTATATATATTTTTTAATTAATTGTCTTTTAATGACATACTAAACTATTTTATTTGTTTTTAGCCCTTAAACCCTAAACTATATATTTTATTTGTTTTTAGCCCTTAAACTATTCTTTGGTCAAAATAAGCCTCTATATTATCATTTCTGGTCACTTTAAGTCCGATGTTATTTAAGTCAAAAGAAAATTATTTTGACTAATAATATGTGACACATCACAAAGATTTTTTTGACCAATAGATAATTTAGGGACTAAAAGAAGAAAATTGACATAGTTTAGGTACTTATTTTTAGACCTGGTAAACTTGACCCGAGAACCGAACCGATTTACACTAACCGAGACCCGAAATTGACCTGAACACGATGGCCCGAATTTGATTCGAATCCAAAATAAACCGAACCGAACCGAAACCGAATAGAAGTTCAGTTGAATCGAAAATTTACCCGAACCGATTTTCAACCGAACCAAATAGACCCGAACTGATTCTCAACCGAATGGAACCAAACCGATTTCACCCGAACCGAAAGCAACCGAACCGAAGGCAACCCGAAATTAAGAAAATATATTAAAATAAATAAATAAAAGATGAGATGTGAAATGTCGTACAACTTACCAAAAAGTCAAATATGCATGCTATATAAAGTCATATATAGGGTGGAAAAACCTAACTCGGCCTAAAAATCCGACTAAAACCGATCGATATCCTATTAACCCGATATTGACCCGACCCGAAATCAACCGATCCGAAAATAACCGACCCGAAATCAACCGAACCGAAATCACCATAGACCTGAACTAAAACCGAACCAGACCTGAACCGAACTGAAACCGAATGCAGTCAGAACCGAAATGACCGAACCGAAATGACCCGAACCGAAACCAAACCGAATGACCCGTTTGCCACCTCTACTTATTTTTACTAAAAAATAGTTTAGAAGTTTATTTTGACTAAAAAATAATTTAAGGACTAAAGCAAACAAAAAATATAATTTAAGGGCTGATTTTTCATTTAAGCCTTTATATTATTCATATTGTACTTGTATTTATTTGTTTAAACTGGTTCATTACAATCATATGTATTTCTCTTTCAAAAAAAAAAACAATCATATGTATTGTAGACACATACACGTGTAACTCAATAACTTATCTATTTCGGGTTAGATGATAATATGAAATATGATATAAACATAGCATAATTAATGTATAGAAAACACTTTGATACATAAATTTGTGTAAGCTTACACAAGCTTTTCAATTTTAGAATTTAGGGATTTAGGTTGGAGTTTAGGGTTTAGAGGATTATGTTGTATGGTGTAGAATTTATGATTAAAATTTAGGGTTTTGAGTTTAAGGTTTAGGGTGTTAGGTTTAGTAATTTAGGTTTTAGATTTTATAGTTTAAATGTTAAATGTTATGTATCAAAATATAACATGAGAAAAGAAAATCTAGGTGAATCTAGTAATGTTCCCAACAAAATGACTAGAAATGTTTTAATTTCGACCATAACAAGTTAATTAGTTAAAACATCCTCAACAACTACCAAAAAAAACCTAGGTATGTCCAAACCCTAATTTAGCAAGTAGACACTATATATGGTTCCAAAAAACATGACGATATATTTCAAGAATCAAACCTAGCAAAAATCGAGAAAAATATCATATACGGTATAAATTATGATAATATTAATCGGGAAAAAAAGTTGATACACAGGTCGTATAAATTTTAGTTTACACTTATCTTTTAGTTTTAGGGTTAGGATTTTAGTTTAGGGTTTAAAGTTTAGGGGTTTAGGTTGTAGTGTTTAGAATTTAAGGTTAGTGTTTAAAATTTAACGTTTAGGGTTTAAAGTGCATGCTTTAGTTTTTAGGGTTAAGGTTAGAAATTCAAGATTTGGGTTTATAGTGTAAATATGCAGATTTGTGTAAAATTAGTTTTACATAGCATGTGTATTAAAATTTGTGTAAAAACAGTTTGGTATCGCTTAAGCAGATTTCGAGTTCGAGACATTTTGTATACAAAAAAATTTCGCTGGGAAATTCACCTACCAAAACTAGGAGTGCGACGTAGGTCGGTTTAGATTAGTCATGATAAAGTCATGGAAACCGAGACGACAAGAAAGTTTAATTTGAAGGGAAGACTATTATTTTTTTGTATTATGCAACATAAGATTAAAATATAATTAGAAAAGCTTTCATTTGAGAATTTGCATGCATTTTCTTTGCACTTGAGCTAAGGATTAGGTGGCATGTTAATAATTGAATAATTAAGATATATTGATGGAATTAATGACATTTTTGTATAGAATTTGATGAGTTGGATTTAGATTTGGGTTTGCTAATTATCATCATCGTACAACCTGTTATTAGTTTACTTTAATCAATAATTTGTGGCATTTTTTTAAATATTAAGCATAAACAATATTCAAATTGATGAGTTGGAATTTGATAACTTATCGATATGAAGTATGAACTACCTTAAAAAATAGTTAGAAATTTATTTGGTTAGACTTTGGAACCTTTGTTATGTTGGATTAAGGCTAAGAAGCACTTGAACTTAAAAAAATATATATAATTAAGCTCTTGAACTTTTTTTGCACTCAATTAAGCCCTTAAACCAAGAAATCGAATCAATTAAGCCCTTGAACCAAGAAATTAAATCAATAAAGTCATTTGACCAATTTTAACCATTAAATCTTGACAATTTTTTTATCCGTTGGTGTAGTGCGTCGTGTCACAATATTTTCACTTGACATTTTCATAATTTTTATTTTATTTAAAAAATTTCTTTAAAAGTGCTAAAAATTCTAAAAAAAACACTTATAAAATTTATAAAAAAAATTGAAAAAAAATCTTAAAATGCAACATGATATAACTTAGTGTATCATGTGCCAGTAATATCTAAATAAAAAATTGTCAAGATTTAATGGTCAAAATTGGTCAAAGAGCTTAATTGATTCAATTTATTGATTCAGGGGTTTAATTGATTCAGTTTCTTTGTTCAAGGGCTTAATTGTGTGCAAAAAAGTTTAGGGACTCTATTGATTTTGTTTTCAAAAGTTCAAGGGCTTCTTATACCCTTAAACCTTATTTTTTATATAATCATCAAAATCCAGATCAAATATTAATATACTAACAATTGGTATAACATGATGTAACATTAGGTCTTTTAAGTAATGTTAAGAGTTCAAATCTTTACATTACGAATGGATAAAATTGAATTTGAAGGATTGTCTCGTAATGAATCTATGCAGTATCTAATTCGAATTAACCGGTCAATGAATCGAATACTATTAATTATACTTAACAAAAAATTTAAAGAAAGGAAAGATATCTTATCTTGATCTTTATCTTGAGGCTTAAATATGATGTTAATGCTCATGTGCATCGTGCATTGTTGCTTACACTTTAGATCTGAATAAAAAAAATGGAATCAACAGAGAGTAAAGACCCACACGTTGTGGAATGTGTTTGCAAATAATTGGAAAACTCAACTCTTCTTACTTTTAAACCTTTGAAGAAAACGAAATGCCGTCAACGTTCCGTACATGTCTTATAAAACTATAAAGTCAATAAATACCTCAATATTTTACTTAATAGTCACTCTAATTTCTATTATTTTTTTGAAATAACTGAATTTTTAACATTTTATTTTGGATTAAAATGACACCTATGTGAATAAAAATTATTAGAAAATTAACGATAAATAATTTGAAATGACTTGACAGAATAATAAATAAGCAAAAAAAAATATTTTATATTTTATATAATGCAGATGAAAACTGACAGAATGATAAGTCACATCTCATTTACATGTTATATAAGGCTAATGTGATTAAAACATACTTTTTATATAAATTAAATTAAAACATACTTAACTCGTTATTTAATTCACTAATTCCTATTTAGTTCTTTGTAATGGTATAGATTAGCTACTAGTTGGCCATATAATTAATAAATTCTTGTAAGGTCCCCTAATACCTTTTTTGGAAAATTATACGATAATTTTTATTTTAGATTTATCGTTCAAATAATTTAAAGCTTTTATTTAATTCATAATATTTGCAGTAATTCATTATAAGAATAATAATAATAAGTCAAATTTGTAATATACTGATAAAAAACATTACTTTAATTTTTGGTATATTTCATGTCTATTTTATGGTCCATATTTGAGATTTATGACTTTTCCTCCCAACAATGTCGTCTCTAAGATTTGAACATAAGTTCTCTCCTTGAGAATGTCTATTTCATTAAGATTTGAACAATATCTATTCTTGTAATGTCTATTTTCGAGCCTAATATCTTTGTCTGTATCTTTTCAAACACTGATCAAACATTTAAACTTAGATAACTCAACCTTTAAATATGTTTCATAACGAAATTTCTGTTGAAGATTTTATATATTTGATAAATTTTGATTTAATAGTATTTTGGTCTAGGTAAAAATAAGTATTTTAATTAGAAAATACATGGATTTATTAAATATGTAATCAAGCAGAGGCTGAATTAAAGAAGGATGAGTTTGTGTTTTTAAATTTCTTGGTTTAATAACAACTTAGGCCCTTATAAATTTAAATATTAGATAAATTAGACATTGTCTTCTGAATTTTGAGTTTAAATACTTAATAAACTATTTATCTTTTTAAATTCATTATTGCAGTCCCTCCCAATATTCAATCCCGACACTCTCCATGCACATGTAGGGGAATGAGTGACACTTACCTACCTCACCTCAATCATGGAAGAGTGGGAACTACAACTTCAATTCATTATTAATGGTGGCGGTGGCCATGACAATGCTATCACTTTGTAATTTTGCACACCATAAATGGCCAAGCCAATGCTATCACTATCTAAAATCAATGAACAAATGAATTCATTATTTTTGGTAGAAGAACAAATTATTTGGTTGGTCCTTTTTTTTATTAAGCTCAAGAAAAAACTATTTGTTAGCATATAAATATTACATGAGACTAATTAAATTGTCATGTCCTCAATTTTTTAATTTAATTATTTTTTGGTTATTGTATATAACTTTGAGATTAGTCAAATTAAAAATTGGCTCTCAATATTTTACTTAAATACATGTTAAGTCCTTCTCAATTTTAAATTAAACAATTTCACTCCCCGTAATTTTATCTTAGTCCCTCCCTTGCAACCCGCCACAAAGAGGCCCCAAACACAATCAAATATTTCCCGGTCCATTAACATCTTTGTTCATGACCCATCCATGAAATGTAACAAATAACTAAAATAAGGACTATAAACATCTTTAGATCACTAAAGATGTATTGTGCTTGAATTATAATAAAATTAAATGTTAATGTGTTCTCATGTTCTATTTGACGACCAGAAAACAACCAAGCATTTTTCCAACAAGTGTCCCACCTTTTTTTTTTTTTTGTAAAAATGATAATGAGAGTCCAACTAAGCATGGGCTTAAACAATAATGTCTAAACAATGTATTAACCTAACAATGTATGCCCTAGTCTTCAAGGTCCAAGTAGGGTTCATGCAACTATACCATACACAAAGTGCTGTCTTTTGTTTTATAAATTATGACATAACCCCCCCAGGATTCTGCAATCATTTGTCTCCCTCATGTCCACTAACCAAACATTGAGCAAGAAACATGTATGAACACCGACTTGTGAGAATTTGTATAAAAAAGTTAATAGTAATATATTAAAATTTATATAAATAACTTTACATTTTTTTACAATATTTACTTTAAACAGGATTATAACATAAAACATTACATCAACATGATTCAAATATAGTAATTATGAAGGTGTTATTAGAATATCTCAAGATTGTCATAAGATGAGATAAATGGTACATAAAACTTGAATGTATTAATTTTATTTATTTGAAATAAAGTAGAAATTTCATTGTTTTCACATTTAGAAATCTATATATAGTAGGATAATGAGACTTTGACAGTTGATAAAGGCTGAGGTTTGAGTTTTCGAATACCTAAATTCGAGTTTCACCATGCATAAAGTCTCATAATCCTACTGTTAAAGTGCAGTGGGATGGAACAAGAAGTAGGGGAACCGTCTCCATCTTCGATGGAGCAACGAGGCCTTGGTCTCGTTCTCATCCTGTCCTCTTGTCGTACATCTGGTCATGTAGATTGCACTATAGGGTTCACATAATCTGTATGGTATTCTTCTTTCACAGACTAAAATTATATAAAGGAGTCCAGTCATTGTATGAATGCTTGGCTTCGAGTCTGGTTTCTTCTCCCGGTAGTCTCACAGCATTGATTTTGAGTCCGGTCTTGTCGGACACAGGTAACATACATGGATGCGCCGGAGTAAGATATCATGTAAGTTCTCAGCAGCATTCATGAAAACTTGTAGGTGAGATTTTACTGTAGCTACATGTCATGCCATACATACACATTGCAGTGTAAAATCGAAACGTCTTCCCAATTCCTTGAACCGATTTGTATTACAAACGGGTGTCCAGAGCTATTTACAGCATATATGATTCTTCTTCAGGCCAAAAACATATCAAACTTTTAGTACTTGGAACTTGGAAGTATTTGTTTGATTACAGAAGATTATATTGGATCAAAACCTGTTGCTATATGGGGTTCCATATACAATTAGGTAAGGTACCATTCGTACAACTGTGTCGATTGGTATCGCAAAGTTCACACCAGATGATATTCCTGTCCCTGCAAGCACATTATGAGAACTTTATAATCGAATCAACTGTTTTCTTTGCAGAAAGGGAAAACAAAGACATTTCATCCCTGTTCTTCATACCAAAAGGACTAATTATGTGATCTCCTTACCTTTTCGAGTGAAAGTTGCGGTATTAACCCCGATGACATGACCATAGGAATTGATCAACGGCCCGCCTGAGTTGCCTGCACAGACTTATAGGGTATGTCACAGCTGATCTTCAAGAGAATGATAATATGCCAACAAATAAATCCATCTAATATTAACCCGAATTAATTGCAGCATCTGTTTGAATTGCTCCTCGAATAGCCCTGCCATTCGGGGAAGGTATCTCTCTGCCTAATCCACTAACCACCTGCAGATAAGCAACAAGTTAAAAGTTTCTTTGAAACAAACTAATAGAAATGGCAACTTATGTAGATAGGCACTATGACTTCCGGCGTCGCGAGTAAATTATCCCTGTCGTTAAAGTATTATGGTATCCGAAGGGATTTCCAATGGCGAAACAGCTCTGTCCGACACGTAAGTCCCGAGAAGTGCCGATTACAACCGGTTTTAGTTCATAGCCCTCAGCATCAACCTGCAAGTGGAAATTATATCAAACCATGTACCAAACTAGTTCAATTGTTCATTCATACAAAAAGAAAGCAACCACCCTTGGCATTTATCATTAAGATACCTTCAAAACAGCTAAATCATTGGCTGGATCAATGCCAACAAGTTTCCCTTGTTTGTAAAAGCGAGTCCCCCTAGCATCAACCAGAAACACCCTACAACGTTGCAGCCCGGTTTGGTATGTAGCCAATTTATCTACAACATGGTAATTGGTCAAAATATGACCAAACTTATCCCAGATGAAGCCAGAAGCTGTCCCTTGAACTTTGGCATCTTCATCCTCAGAACCCTTTGGGATTTTAGCTAACTCAAGGTCTTCAATAAACACAACCGACGGTGAAGTTTCCTGAAATAGATGAACAAGTCTATCTTCTTCTTGATCAAGTTCCAGTTGTTGTGGTTGCAGGGCGATGGCAGAACATAAAGGAGAAATGGGGTTTGATAATTGGAGTAAAGAAGCCATTGCAGCTGTTGAAGCTGAGACAATGGCTCTTCTCCTTGTGGAAACTGAAGTCTTACATTGAGTTTCAAATGAAGGAGTTGTGGTTGGCAATGGAGATGGGGGCGTGTGTAGAGAAGAAGCCAACATCTCCATGCTTGTACAAGCTTCGTTTAAGGGTTGGAACTGAAAAGCTGTTTCGATTTTTTTAACTCGTTTTTGTGGATAAGGTATCTCAAAGTCTGTTCAACAGGAGAAATGCATGCTTGGTTATCAATCAATGGTGCAAATGGCCAAGCCTGTTCAACACAAGAGTGAACTCGAGCCAAAGTGGGCTGGATCGACCCTGGTTTGGGTTTCAAAAACCAAACCTATTGACCATTTCAATTGAGATAATAAACCTAACTTTACCTACTTCTGAAACCGGAACCTACGAAAAATTATTAGACGAGTCTAGCTCGCCAGGTCATTCATAGTTTCATCTAATAATATTTTTTTTGTCATTTTTTTTAAGGTGAATCTTCATATTTTTCCTACATGTCATTTCACTAGCTTAAAACATATAATGAGATACAATTCATCAAAAAAATTCATCTAAACATATTTTGTTTGCTTTTTCTTTTCCCCCATTTCATATTTAGATGTTCCATAATCCCTCCATCTATACAAAGTAAACAAAAACATGTAGGGTGGTGTGCAGCCAATCCCGCAGTGTAAAGACACATAGATACAGCGACAGTGAGAATCTATTGCCTCTGCAAAAGCAATGCTATGTTGGGTCGGCGTCATGGATCATACTGAGGAAAAAGCCATGTCAAATCATGCTTAAACTACAACCCTTCACATTTCTCCAAAAATAAAAAAAGGCTTTTGCTTCCGTTTGATTATACAAGTATATATATATATATATATATATATATATATATATACATAGATTGTGAGTCTGCTGACAATTTCTTCCTCTTATAGTCACCGTCTTTCTCCTCTCATATGCAACAAAACACCAACACCATCAATCAACGGCAGCCTTTTTTTTTCTCTGACACACAAAGGGAGGGGTTGATGCAATAAACTGGCAGATATTCCTTTACTTTCTTTCCTTTTTGTTGAACAACTGGTTGGTTTCTAAAGCTACACTCGACATTTCTGAATGCTTATATCTGTGTATTGTTTGCTGCTTTGATCTTTCATCTTTGTCTCTCATGGCTTCTCTTCATCTCTTCCTTGTTGGATTCCTTGTGTTATCATGTGGGGCGATTGCACAGACTGATTTCCAGATGGAAGAAACTGAGCTTCTGGGGCTTTTCGATGTCATGTCTTCACTTGTAGATGAACCTGGTTGGGCAGAAGTGCACCCGGAGCCATGCACCAACACACCATGGCCTGGAATCGAATGCGAGATCGGTCAAGACCAAGATCAAAATCAACCAAAATTTCATGTTACAAGTATTCATATTGGCCCTGATGTTGCCACCCCACCATGCCAACCTTCTGCAAAGATATCAGATTCTTTGCTCAAACTACCTTACCTCAAATCCTTGTCTATTTTCAACTGTTTTGTAACATCAACAGTTGTGCTTTCTCCGACATTGTTTGGTGCACTGTCTACCTTGGAGCATCTGTCACTTCAATCGAATCCATGTCTGTCCGGAGAAGTTCCTCCAAGCTTGGGGAATCTTTCAAAGCTAAGGGTCTTGACCTTGTCACAGAACAATCTACAAGGGAACATCCCTGGTGAGCTTGGTGGGTTGGTCAAGTTGGAACAGCTTGACCTGAGTTACAATAACCTAAGTGGTGAAATCCCACAGGAACTTGGAAGGTTAAAAAGTTTAGCCATTTTGGACTTAAGCTCCAATGACCTTGATGGGATGGTGCCATTTGGTTTAGGTCAACTTCATCTTCTTCAAAAGCTTGATTTATGCTCAAATAGACTCCATGGGAAGATTCCACCAGAGATAGGGAAGCTAAACAGGTTGGTTTTACTTGATTTGAGCCATAACTCCATAAATGGTCCAATCCCTGAAACATTATCAGGGTTAGAGCAGATACAGTACTTAATATTTGATTCCAATCCCATAAATTCATTGATTCCCTTATTTCTGGGGTCCCTCAAGGGGCTTACATCATTCAGTTTCTCAAGATGTGGGTTAACAGGTTCAATACCAAACTCCTTGTCTTCATTGAAAAACCTCACAGCTCTTTCATTAGACAACAACAGTCTCAATGGCACAATCCCTTCTAATCTGGTGTACCTTCCAAATCTAGACCAGCTTAATCTCAGCCACAACAAGCTAACTGGGGAGCTACCCTTTTCACAAGACTTCATCAACAGGCTTGGTGAAAGGCTTGATGTTAGAGGCAACAACATGTCAACATATGTAAAAACCAGGACTTGCTTGGGGAAACAAGACATGGTTGACAATGTAACATGTCCCCAACAACAACAACAACCTTATGATCTCAAGGGAAAGAACAAGAACTCATCTTTGTACAATGGAAGAACCAGTTCACTTGCTCCTTCCCAAGACCCAACACCACAGTTCATTGTAACATGTTTTGTTGTTTTAAACATGTTTTCCTTTTTGTAAACATTGATCTCCACTAATCTAATGATATGTACATTTGGGAGTGGGGTTTGATGGGTCATTTTCTGGCTGGGGAAAATCAGAGGGACTTGAGGGTACACCAAGTTGGTGAAACTAGGCAGAGTTGCAGAGAGAAAGAGAGGTGGCATTTACAATTAGTAGTTGAGGCGAATAAACATATGATAAGGGAAGCCATAAAGTTTGGTTGCACAAGGGCTGTGTATATCTAATGTTGGTGTTATACAGTGACAAAGCTCCATGTCTGATTGCCGGTTCACTTGTTGTGGCAGCCTTTTTGTAAAAAGAGAGAAGCAAAAGTGTGTCGGATCTGATGTTTAATTTGAACTGCATATTTCAGACTTGTGACAGGGAAAAAAGATATGGGTCTTTGTACATGAATCTTGGTCTTATTCTGCTATCAGCCCCTTATACTCTTCGAACATTTGAAATGTAGTATTCACTCCGTCTATTTGTACTACACGTTGACTTTTCACGGAGTTTTAAGAAGAAAAAATTCATATAAGATGTGTGGTGTAAAATAATTTGAATCACAAGTTTTTCTTTAAAAAGTTAACTTTTATTTTTGTTGAAAAACTAAAAAAAATAGAAAAGTAAACGTGTCTTATAAAAGTTGTTAAGTTTTTCAAAGTGACATCTTGACTGAGACAATTTTAAAACACAAATGTAATAACTTTACTGGGACAGAGGGAGTATATGTTTAATCTTGTAATGTTGCAACAATAACGACATTAAAATTTAATCAATGCTATTGTTGATGGTTAACGTGAGACAGTGATAATTTTAGACCGTTTACACTTTGTGGAGCAGTTTGAGGTATAAAAATCTATTGATCGAACAACTGAATCTATCGTATCAACCCATCATTAGTCAACAACCTTAGTATTGACAAAACAAACAAGTTATCAAGGACATAAATATCCGTAGTGAGACTAGAAAGGGGATTTCTCACGGTCCAAACAATTATTCATCTTTTTCTTCAATCCATTTTTTTCTCCAATCGACTATTGATTATGACTCCTCGTCCACTCTAGAAATGATGAACGGTCTAAAATCACCACCATCTCATGTATACCATCAACAGCTATAATTGAAATTTGGATTATTTAAACAGCCTTCAGAAAAAAAAAATGATAAAATACCATCATTGTTCTTCTCAATCATCTTTTGGGATTCAAATGGACCACTATCACTAGGGTTCACTGGTAGCTGCTGTCATAAATTCAAATAACAGTTCACTATCGTAACAGTAGATGTTAAATAACGATAGTAGTATCATTTAAAATTATAATTGTGAAAAATAACAGTCTATAATAAATATAATAAAATTTATTATTATTTATAACTGCGATAAAATATTGCAGTCGAAAATGCGACCGCAACCGTAATTTAATTCTCCAGCTACTACTGCAGGTTCACCATGATTTAAGCATAAAAAGAAGCTGCTGCTTGTTCATGTCATTGTGGGGGACGGTTGGCCACGTTCCAATGCTTTAGCCTCTCTCTTCTGGTAGAAGCTAGAAGGCCTTTCCCTGCCACCTGAAAACATGGAGTCTATTCCCCACTTTTCCCAACATAATTAGGAAATCAGAAAATAAAAATGGATTAGCGTAAATAACAAGTTTTTTTTTTGGAAATAATGCATTTATAATATAGCATTGAGGAAATAGGGTAGGATGGGGATTATTTAGGGAACTACGATAGTTGTTATTGTAGAGGAGGAAACTCATCGTGTGTTTTCGACGACTTTCTGATAAAATTATTTTGTTAAAAAACTTGTCATGTAGTTTGGGCGAGTTTTTTTTCTTTTCAAAACCGGGGAACTCGTCAAGAAATCATGGAAACTTTGCTTAATATTGGGATGAAAATGGGAAAAAGGCAAAGTTGATGGTTGGAGTGAAAAGAAAGGAAAAGTTGGGGGCTGGAGTGTAAATTCCTAAAAATCATGACACCAGCTGCATAACTTCTCCATAATTTATACTTCAGCCCTCAACTTTGCCTTCCTTTCATTTTCATCCCAAGATCAAGCAAAGTTGTCATGCTTTTTTGACGAGATCCACATGAGTTTAAAAATTATAGAAATTAATCGAACTAGGAACTCGCTGGAGTTCTATAAAAAATTATTTTCAGATGTAATTCATCAGCAAGAATACACGAAGAGTTCACATTTTACTGTAACGAATGTCGTCGATCCCTAAATAAATTCTTAAATATTCTATTTCTCTAATTCTTTTTTCTCTTGCATTATTTTCCGAAAACCCCAAAAATAAGAGGTCTAACCCAATGCAAAGAGTGATAGGCCTAGTCTCAAGTTCTTAAGCCTTGAGAGTCATACAACTAGGAAGAAATTTAAATTTAAATGTTTATAATTATTTCTTTTATCTCAAGTTGAGATCTTATTTTTAAAGTATTATCTGGTCTGAGAATTTAATTTTATAGTTGAGATTAATATTTATATTTATTTATTTTAATATATTGATATTTATATTTATTCTAAATTAGTATATGAACATCATTTTTTATTAATCACCTTGACACTTAAACTTGACTGTACCATTATTAATGTATTAAAATATGTTGCAACAAAAGTAACCGAGAAGTGTTGGTTGTATTGTTAAGGCACATTACATTCTAAAGGAGAAAATACAAGTTTAAACTTTAAAAATAATATTATTAGGAGAGACAGCTCTACACTCTAAATATAAATCGTAAAACGAACATATATATATTATCAGATGTGCGACAAAAGTCTTCATATAGATATTATATTATATAAAGGGAGAAATAATCTAAAGGGGCAGGCAGAGGACCTTGGCCTCTCCTTGGACAACGTGATAAAATTGCTTTTTAAACCCCTTTTGAAAGTTATTCATTTTGATTATTTTACCATAACCTTTTTTTACTTTTAATCTCTCCAGCAATTTATATTTTTATCATGATCTTTCAATTATTGATTTTTGAGTAAACACATTTTGTCGATTAGTCAAGTTGATTATTTTTGTTCTGTCATGTTTTCTTAGATCATAGGTTTTAGATCCACTAAGTGCACTTTTCACCCCCTTCCTTTTAGGTAGGATTAGAATTAAGATTTGTCAAAAAAATTATTGATTTTCGACTTCGTCTAAAATATAAAATATGTGGATAAACATTGAAATGTCGTTAATCTAACCGGTGGCGGATTTAGACATTTTTAGGGTGGACATATATATATTAGTAATATTTAATAATACAAAATGGTTTGTATGTGAGTGAGCATAAATAAGATTTTAGGTTGACACGATAAGGCCCGTTTTTATAATTTTGGTGGTCTAAGAGTGAATCTAAAAATTAGGCATTTATAATAAGTATTGAAAATTTGAATTTTTAAGAGTGTCCCTAATAACAAATATTAGTAAAAAAAATAGGGCTTTAATAACAAGAATTGAGAAAAATATTAATGTTTTAAAAGTATGTACCTCAAGTATTGGAAAAAATGAGCCATAAATAACAAGTATTGAAAAAAAATTGGACCCTCAATAACAAATATTGAAAAAATAAATTTTAAGAGTAGACCCTTATAACAAATTTTTTAAAAATAAAATTTAAGAGTAGGCCCCTAATATAAATATTGGGAAAAAATTGAACTCCTAATAATAAGTATTGAAAAAAATTAGGTCTTTAATAACATTTATTAAAAAAAATTGGACCCCTAATAACAAGTATTGAAAAAATAAATTTTAAGAGTAGAGCCCTGATAATAAGTATTGAAAACAATATGAGCTCTAATAACAAGTATTAGAAACAAATTAAATTTTAAGAATAGACTTTTAATAACAAATATCGAAAAAATTGAATCCTAAAAATAAATATTAAAAAAACCTATTATTAAAATTGGAATCCTCGAATTATGAGTTTTGGATTATGGGTCATCGTCCTTATTGCCCACCCTCAGAGATGGGCTTGAGAACAACCAATAAAATTCAAAACTAACAAATTCATATTTTAGGGTGGACACTTCTTCATCGTAAATTCTTAATGGATCCGTCACTGCATCTAACATGATTATGTTAAATTGACCTACGTAGATGACATTTGGCCCTCAAATTTCTCAACATCATATTCATATATACCTTTGGCATTTTTCATGGACAATGAAGGTGACATCCCGATCCCCCACAGCTATGGCACACTACACATATAAAACACACACGACAGCGATCGTCTTCGAAGAGTTAAAAGAAAACGACTCTCGATTTTTAAAAAAAAAATTAAATCACGAATTTATTGACATGTACATAAAATAATTAAATTAAATTTTGAACTCGTAACATAATTTATTTTTATGAACTTATTCAGAATGTAATATTTATTAGGTTTTTTATTTGAAGCTCGAAGTCGACAGAGACAGAGCTGTGTGGGTTGTAGGAGGGGCAATTGCTCCTATCCCCCAAAATTTTCTTACCTTTGTTCTCCTACAATTTTTTTAAATTGGGTTATTTAAGAATTTGTCCCCCACTTTCAAATATTTATATTTTACCCCAACCTCAGATCTTGATCCTATTCCTTGAAGTTGACTTTAGTAGTGTGCAGATGATTTGTTTTTAATAATTTATATTATTATTTTTGATAAGTAGAAATAATTACATATATAAGACAAATATCAAAATTCAAACTCATACAAACTGAAACAATATAAACATATTTGATCACTTTTATTTATTTATTCTATGTCCATGTTTATTGCATGAGAGGCTTGAGTCCACACACTACCAACGTCTGTGGACCATTCCAACTAAGCCATATCCGATCCAATCCCTTTTCTATTAATAAATACAAAAGATAGGTAATGATTTCTTTTTTGAATTATTTAATTCTGAATTTAATTGTTTTTAATAAATATTTTTTTTAAAAAAGAAATATATATTTTTTATATTGTAATAAATAAATTTCTTTATTGCATTTCATGGAAGATCATGAAATTTGTAGAGTTTAAATTATTATTTTCATCTCTTTATTTCTTATTTTAATTTAATTTATCAGAATTTAATATTTATACTTTAGTAAAAATAAGAAATATGTTATATTAGATAACACTATCAGAACTTGTTGAATAGTCTCCATTGGTTAGGCCCATTATTTTAAATAAGTTTCAGATTTGACCTTACCTGTTGGCTTTATCTAATTTTTTATTTAAAAATAATAAGATGTTAAAAATATGTTATAATAACATTTACATATTTTTATAATTAAATTTAAATAAAACTATATATTCAAATTATTTTGCAACGATTTGGTCCATAGGCTAAAACCCATTATCAATATCTGATCTGACTCCACTCGTAAACTAACAGTTTAAAAATTTATAAGCGGGGAAAGAACATAAATGAACAGATCAACAATTTATATGTAATAAAACAACAAAAAAATTAACCATTTAAATTTATGTGTTTATAAACAATTAGAAGAATTTTTTAAATTTTATAAAACATGAAAGTCAGTACCAATAAATAAGCTTTTAATTCTGCTTGAATATTTACCAAAGATGCATCTGAAACTCGTGGCAACAGTAAAGATCCAAAGTCTAGAAAATAACGATTTTACCATGTCCCAAGTCCTTGTAATATTGACTCCATAATTTAGTACTCCAACTATACTCGCGTTATTATTTTAGTACTCTAACTATTACTTTTAGCAAAATAGTACATAATATTATTACATATATGTTCAGTTTTGGTACCCGGTCGTTAAAAGTTAACGGAGATGATGATGTGGTTGGGTATAATCACAATTTTAGTCTAAAATACTTTTATATATTATCAATTTAATCCAAAATCTATTAATTTAAAACATCATCTTAATTTTGGGGGTAAAATTGTAAATATGAATAATTTACAATTTTACCCCAAAATGAAAATGATTGATCATCCATCAATTTAAAATTTGTTTTTGTCAATTTTCAGTTTTCCAATTGATTGATCATCCATAAGGATAGTATAGTCAATAAAGAAGAGAAAAAGTGGGTAATTTGCAATTTTACCCCAAATGAAAATGATGTTTTAAATTAATGGATTTTAGACTAAATTGATAACTAAAACTGTGATTATATTAAGCCACATCACCATCTCCGTTAATTTTTAACAGTTGAGGTACCAAACTAGAGCAAAAACTTAACGTTAGATACTATTTTGTCAAAAATAATAGTTTAAATACCAAAATAGTAACACGATCATAGTTAAGGCACTAAATAGATAGTTTACCCTAAATTTTAAACCAACCTAATTAATTTTATTTTGTTTAATTACTCTTTTTCTTTTAGTATAAAAATAGTAAACGATTGTATTTATTTTTAAGGTGCGTTTTCTTTTTTATTGTTGGATTTGATAACGTGACTTTAGATGTTATTCTATTTTGTTTATCTTGATGATTTTTTTTTTATTTCGGACCTTTGAGTTGAATATTAATAGATGTTTGCAATCATCGAAGATGTGTTGAGGTCGAGTTGTGGTAATGCTAATTAGTCAACGAGCCATCATTGTTATATGTATTTTTATATTTGATTTGACGATGTTTATTCTTTATCGACGGTAATAGAATTTGTTTGTATCAATCATTTGTCTGAGTTGTTTGATTAATTTTAACCTTTTTTATTTGGTTCTATTTTATTTTTGAATGACTAATTTTTACACCACAATGAATTTAGTTATAAAAAAAGGACTCCACTTTTTTAGGTTGGAATTAAACATAATTGACCAGGTCATTGTATACCATCATCTCAAATTATCATGTAAATCAATGAATATAAAGTATATATATATATATATGATCCTCTTACACTATGTAAAACTTTTAAGTTTTACACTTTTTTAGATCGTTGGATGAAAATAAATCTATGGATGAGATTAACAATTAGTAGGTAAAAAATAATAATTAAGGAGAGAAGTGGAAGAAAATTCAATCAACAAATGTAAAATACACCATGGTCTTGAAGCTAGCTACTAGCATATTCCATACATATATTTAAAAAAAGAAAAGAAAAGAAAAAAACCCTTCATGGGCAATCTCCTTCAATGAAATCATTACTAGAAGTAATTGCTTGCAAAAAAAGACGGAGAGAGCAAGCATGTAAGAAGCATATACACCATATATTAATGGTAAGGAGAGGTAGTTTGGATTCGATTCTTTCGTTTCTGGAGGAACCGTTGAAGCGATCTCTTCATGCCGGTGTGAAGTCCGGTACTCGGGCTATCGATCGGAGATTGTAATGCTGGTGAAGCCGGTTCCGATCCTGACGCCGGAGTTCTTAATCTCTCATCCGTTTCTCGGTTTGCAATCATTAGAATGGCTCTTGCCTGCGCAACCCCATGCACAAAGCTTATCATTAACCAAAACAAACCAGAATTCGAACCAGGGATGGATGGAGGAGTGCTAGGAGGCAGTCGCATCCTTGAAAATTTTCAATTCTCATATAACCCCTAACTTCCCTAGCAGTTGGCACCACCTTACATAAAAGCATGTGTTCATCCCTGATTCGAACCATGTTTACAACATTCTCCTCCCCAGATTGTAATGTACCAATGAACATCAAAATGAATTACCTGGAGCTCTGTAACATCACAAACGCAGACTCTTCCATTGTAGAAAATCGTAAGCTGTTGCTGTTGGTATTCTGGGATTTCACTTCTCCCTTCCACCCTTCAATTATTAAGAACAAAATCAATAAATCACACATAATATTATGAATTGCGCGCAATGTATACCAACAGTACCAAGGAAAGGGAAGTACACACATGTCGCGACGGTCGCCGGAAAAACCAGAAGGCTCCAGGAGCCGAAGTTCCAAGTTGCAGTGTCGCCTCATCTTCAGTATAATATATGATGACGATGAACAAAGAAGAAAATTAACCTGTTTTATTATGGTTTTTTTCTTGGAGAAGAAGAAACTGATAATATTGGAGAGGAGGAGATTGAAGAAGAAAATGTGGGCATATATATTATATATACACATATATATAATAATAATAATAATAATGATAATAATAATAATAATAATAATAAGTTACAAACAGTTATCGAAGATCTTTGCTTTTTTTATTTAAGCACGTGGAACATGCGGGGGTTGTTTTTATGAAGAAATTGTATGGTAAAAACATAAATCCAATAACTTCCTGATTTGCTTGTTGGTTTGGCGTTCCAGCTAGCTGTATGTGCTTCCGCTGCTTCTTTTGATATTCCTTGTAATAATTTCGCGTGCTTTAAAAGTCGACATAACTGGCAGCTCTTTTTTCAAAATAAAAATAAGAAAAAATAATCTTCTTTTTAATTTCTTTGTCTGGTATTTATTGGTCGTGGGGTCTTGGTGTACTTGTACATTTAGTTTTAGATATGACATTATATTTATATTTTCTTTAGAGTTTTATATTATAAATTTGTAAATGAGTATTCAATCGAGTTGAGTATAAATTTTAAGTTACTCGATTCCTATTTTATCATTTAAATTTTATTTAATTTTTTAGTGGAGTTATATAAGTCTCTGTTTAAATTTAATATTACATATTTATAATGTTATGGTACTAATTGAGTATTCGGTTCTAATTTAATCAATTTTTTATAACTTTATACAATACGCATATATTTTTTTCACAAGTGTGAGTGTTTGTTCATCTCCCACGATTTTTGTTTGTCTTGTGATACAATTTTTTGTGTATTTTTATGATAATCTGGTGTTCGTGCAGCGATCATCACGGCGCACCCTCTGATATGTGAAGGTCTATTGTCTAATATGATTAGATCACCTTTTGTGATAGTTTGAGGATGCAATCAGAATCGTTAGCGGAACAATATGCAAGATTGACTTTTTTGATCTTGACTCATACAACAATGTAATGTCTAGTTGGAATAGAAATGAATATTGTTATGGTGGTTGCTAGGTTTTCGAACACATTTAAATGAAGGTTCAATCTTTTTTTTGCGTCTTTTGAGTTACATATTTTAATTGTCTTTCTTCAAGAATTTTTTTAGTAGACTTGATCTCTAACGTTATTTTTAGGGTAAACTACACAGGAAACCACCGGTTTTTGGGGTTGATGTCGAAATGACCTCCGATATTTCAATTTTGTCAAATGACCACTCAACTATTGATATGGTTCCAATATAGCTACCAGCCGTTAAAACCTAATGGAGAGGCTGGCGTGACAGTTAACAGAAACTTGTATAATTATACTTTTAGTCCTCACAATTTTCACATTTAATCAATTTAGTCCTAGTTTCAATTTAATAAAATAAATTAATTATTCAATTAGGTGGTGACACATGTCACCACCTTATTGGAAGACTTTATCTATTTTTATTTAATTAAATTAATTTATTTTCCTCCTCCAATCGTGGTGACACCTTATTGGAGAAAAAAATCAAAGCATTACACAAATTTAGTTGGGGAATCGAACCCACATTCCCTTAGGTGTAGGGGGAAAGCCTCTGCCACTAGGCTAGGCACATATTTATGATATGATACACAAAATTTAATATATGAGTTATATGATTGTTAATGCCATGAAAAAAGAATTAAATGTAATTTTAGGGGATTCGAACATGACACACTTATGATGCATAAAAACATCTAACCCAGAATTTTATAAACCCTAAACCCTAAAATTTATTAAACCCTAAAACCTAAAAATTTTATGAACCCTAAACCCTAAAAGTTTTATAAACCCTAAAAATATAGTTAGTGCGCAATTTAAAAATTTTATAAACCCTAAACCCTAAAAATTTTATAAACCATAAACCCTAAAAATTATTAATTAAGTTAGAAATCATAATTCGTGCACTAACTATAATTTTTAGGGTTTAGGATTTAGGGTTCATAAAATTTTTAGGGTTTATAATTTTTTAAATCATGCACTAACTATAATTTTTGGGTTTAGGATTTAGGGTTTAGAGTTTTTTTAAATCATGCACTAATTATAATTTTAGGGTATATGGTTTAGGTCGATAAAAAGTTAAACCATGCGCTAACTATAATTTTAGGGTTTAGAGTTTATATATTTTTAGGGTTTAGGAGTTTAGGGTCTATAAATTTTTAGGTTTTAGGGTTTATGGTTTACAAATTTTTAGGGTTTATACTTTTTTAAATCATGTACTAACTATAATTTTTAGGGTTTATAGTTTAGAGATTTTTTAATTCATGCATTAACTATAATTTTTAGGGTTTAGAGTTTACATATTTTTAAGGTTTAGGGTTTATAAAATTTTTAGGTAGAGTGTATAATTTTTAGGGTTTATGGTTTTAGATTTGTAGCGTTTAGGGTTTATAAATTTTTAGGGTTTAGGGTTAATAATTTTTTAGGTTTTAGGGTCTATAAAATTTGTAAGGTTTAGGGTTTATAAAATTTTGGGTTAGATGTTTTTATGCATCATAAGTGTGACATGTTTGAATCCCCTAAAATCACATTCAATTCTTTTTTCATGGCATTAACAATCATATAACTCGTTTATTAAATTTTGTCTTTCATGTCATAAATATGTGCCTAGCCTAGTGGCAGAGGCTTTCCCTTTACATCCAAGGGAATGTGGGTTCAATTCTCCAATTACATTTGTACAATGCTTTGATTTTTAGGTGGTGACAATCTAATTGAATAATTAATTTATTTTATTAAATTGAAACTAAGACTAAATTGATTAAATGTGAAACTCGTGGGGACTAAATGTGTAATTATATAAGTTTCTATTAACTGCCACGTCAGCCTATCCGTTAGGTTTTGACGGTTAGTGGCTATATTGGAACCATATCAATAGTTGAGTGGTCATTCTGACAAAATTAAAAGATCGGTGGTCATTTCGACACCAACCCTAAAGATTGGTGGTCTCTCGTGTAGTTTACCCTATTTTATTATAATTTAAGTATATTGTATTTGTTGTATTTTTCTTTATTTTTAATGAACTCCGTTAAAAAAGCAATTACAATGATTGAAAATGTTTCTCAATACTTATAATTTTTCTCTATTTAATAAAAATTTCTACAAAATGTATCTAGAATTGCCCTAAATTTAAGTCTTTGAAAACTTTCCGTGAGTGGCAAGATAGAAAAAACAAAATTTAAAGACACGTGCTCACATTTATTTCAAACTTAATTAAGGCCTTAGGATCCCATATGGGGGTGCTATCATTTATCATTTCCTTTTTTCTATTCTGGTAAAAAAGAAAAATCAATCTCATGAAAAAAAATAAAAATAAAAATAAAAGAAGAATGTCAAGATTTTGGACCGATATAACCAAACAATAAACGTGTCAATCTAAAATTGAATGTGACATTGAACTATTACCTAATTGAATGTGACATTGGATTGTTACCAAATATTACCAAATTATAATCAATTTCACATATTTGTTTCGATAAAATTTATGGATTGAGGAAGATAGAACTGGAAACGAATAATCTTGAAGTGTCAAGAATTCTTATGTATAAATCTGATGCTTTAGCTGGAAGTGCACTTGTGGCTGCAATCCTTGAGCTTTTGAGTCGTGATTGGGAGGTGCAAGTCCGACATATTCGAAGAGAACAAAACATGGCTGCTGATCGTCTCGCGGCGCTGCGTCGTGGGGGACCTATCAGAGAGACGCTGTTTCCGGATCCTCCTGTTGAAGAGGCTACCATTGTTCACAATGAAACAAGAGTTCTGTAGCTCTTGAGATTTTAGTATCAGTATTATAAAAAAGAGAGTTAAAAGGACTATTTTAAAAATGGTGTTAGAGACTAAAAATTAAATTAAATTAAATGGCATTTAAAGATTTTGGCAATTGTATATACAAAACAATTTGTTTAGTGTTTTTTCTTCTAAAAATTAGTTCGAAAAACACTTTTTGTTCTAAAAAGCTATTTTTAACATTGATCTTTGTTTATTTTAGTATTAAAATTGTTTTCGACTTCAAAAGTTGATTTAAAATGTTTTGAAACTTTGATTTTATCAAATATATACACATACATACCAAATAGAACATTCACTACTTATAGATATATTGAATATCCTGGTATAATTACTAGATATTATTTGTTCATTAATTTTAACCCTTTAATAACACGCACACATCGTGCAAACAAACTACTCAAATCCAGAATCTCAGATCACCTAAAAATAACAATATTTTTTGTTCTGTTGTACTATTTTCCTCCATTTAAGTTTAGGGGATTTTTAACGAGACACACAATTCAAGATTAGACTTGTATGAGGCTCTCCTTATTAAATCATATTTGCTGAGAAAAACTAACAATATTTTTATTTTTATCGGAATCACTCGATGAATCGACTAATAAGTGAAGTTATATGTTTCAATGTTATCAAAATATACCCTAATAGTTTATCAAATATAATTTAAATATAAATTTTTAAACTTAATAAAATTCCACCCACCAATGAGAACCTTGATTTAGGCTTCGTTCGGAACCTGTTGAAAAGCAGGGTTCGGTGGAGAAGTTGTGTTTGGGGAGAAGCTGAAATTTTCAGCTTCTCTAAACGCTGCTTTTGAGACCAAAAAATGATGGAAAAGCTGGGCAAAAATGGAGAAAGGTTGGGTGTTCGGCAAAGCTTCTCCAAAAGTTGGGTGGAGAAGCAATGCCGAACGAACCCTTAGTGAATTTATTCAGATCAAGGACGGAGTTATTGAAAAAACAGAAAGAGTCTGTGCCTCTAATTCTTTTTGTCTAATGACAATTTTAATCTATGCTTGTTTGATAATTTTAGATTTAATATTTATTAGGCCCATGTTAATTTAATGTTAGATGACTTTGCCCCTCTCATGTTTAATCATGGCTTTGTCCCTGATTCTAACGACTTAATTAAGTTGAATTAGCTGTCAATCAGATAGAATTAGTTCTGATTGAATTATTCATCATATAACACTACAATCAATTAGATATAATGGTTCTAGTCCAATATATCCCAATAAAATGAATTTTTAGAAAAAAAGAATGAAAATTTATATAAAATCTTAAGAATTTCATGGTTTTGAATCATGTTCAATGTTGTAATCGCAAGCACGGGTAACCTACTAATCTTGGTATAAATGTAGATACCATTTCACAAACAAATATCTCTTTCGTTTTCTCATGCCTTAAAAATTGCAAAGGAAATGTTTACCAAAAGAAATGCAAAGGCAATTAAACGCATTAAATGTCCAATGACCTAATCCCCCACACGTTAGAAAGAAAGAAAAAGTTGCAATTAGAAATAATTTTGACATGACCAAAAACAAAACCATTTGGCTTGTAGGGACTATTTTTGGAAAAAAAAAATGAAACATGGGAGAGCCTTGGGCTTTTGGGTGTATGAAGATTTTAATTTCAATTAAAAACGGGTGACCTAACTTTTCCATTTTTTGGTAACATAATTTACCATCTGGCATAAGAAAAACAAATTTACAATTTCCAACCTACAACTCTCAAAATTTCATTTCTAGCACGTGTGCAATGTGTTTTTATCATGTGATTTATTTTCGGGGTTTCGATTTAAGATTGAGAAAAGTTGGTTGTGGTTTTGTGACAAAGGTCCCAAAGAGAGACAATCAAAGCAAGTGTTCGTGGTTTCAACTCATATGATTGCATGTTCTTTTTTTCCCTTGGTGAGTTGGGATCAGAACAGGTTGTCCGGTTTGTCAATGCTTTTGATTTTTAGAGTGTTTGGAATTGCTGTCAAAATGTGTTTTTAAGTATATAGAATGTCTATTTTAGACATTATTTTTAAAAATAAAAAAAGTGGTGATATAAACAAGGATAAATAAATAATTTTGTTCAAAAGTGCTTTTGAAAAACTAAAAGTCATAAATTTCAGCTTTTGAACCAAGTTGAAACACACTTTAGGCCTGAAAAGTTATATTTTTTGCATATTTTTCGTCACCAAAACACTTTTGAAAAGTATTACAGAACGAAACCTTAGTGGTAGAGTCAGGACAAGAGTTATATAACCTGAAAACATAATAAACTAAGAGATGTCGAACTTTATGTTTTAGATCTTATTATGATGTTTAAGTTTATGTTTTAGATATTTGTAAAGAATTTCCAGGCTGCCTGTTGACAAACTTGGATCTAATGATATAGTTATTGAGACATGCTAAGTTGCGACACTTTATGGTACGGTTAAAATACGGTCATATATAAATTTTTATCATTTTGATAAGAATTTATGTAAAACTGGGTAATAATTTAGGTAGAACCGAAATTTTACTTCAATTATTACTAACTGGGTAAGAATTTGTGTAAGTACATAAATTCTTATCAACTGAATAAGAATTTATGTAGATTTTCCTTAAGGTTCTTATATTATAACATAAATTCTTACCATTTGGGTAAGAATTTGTGTAGCTACGTAGATTCTTACCAACTGAGTTAGAATTTGTGTAAGACCACCTCATTTTAGTCGCACCCTAAGAGTGCCTTACGGCTGAACTTCACATTGTTATTGGCATGTTGCAATGTCATGTACTTTTAGGGACGTTAACCGTTAATGCATTCATCATCCTTTGCTGAGCTGAACGGAGAACATTGTAGCAAGAGATAAACTCTTCCTTTTCGTGAGCCCACATGAGATTAAGCTACATGACATAGCCACACATGGATGGATCGAGAGGGACGGTAGTCCCACTGAAAATTTAAAAATTCGTATATGACTTAGTTTTTTTATATTTTTTATACATTTTTATCAAAAATTTATTTTCGTCCCCAAAATTTATAGGTTCGCTTCCAACATAAAGTCTTGCGGTCGTCCCTACATAGCGAGATGGTTGCTAGTAACTCTAATGGTTCTTAACCCATGATGAGCTTGGTGTCATGTGTGAAGTGACCCTGAATTTTTCGACGATCATAAAGTGTTGTCGACCGGTGAGTGTTGAATCCGAGGTAGGGAGCTACAATTCATAAGTCCATGTTAATGTTGAAAATCGTGTGAAAACGTTGACAATCAGGGGTCCATTTGCATTAAATTGAAGTACAAAGGATCAAATTATTAAAAGGAACAAGTTGGAATGTTCAAGTTGAAAGGTCAGGTCAAGAGATATTTGATAGAGATGAGGAAATTCAGATCAAATAACCCTTGTTGAACTATATATGCCGACGCTCTCTATTAAAAACATACATTTGAATACATAAAATGTGTAACCCTATGAAAATATTTCGCCTTAATAACCTAAATGAAGATTTTGAACTAGAATAGATGAACACATGATTCTCTAAATTTAAATGGAGCAAAAATAGATATATCACTATCATTTAAATAAATTTCGTTTAAATTTAATTGTATATCGACGAAATGAATTTTTCTAAGAAGATATTTTAAATACTTTTAGATTTTAATTTGCTAAATAATACTTGTACTTTCAATACATATATGTTATCACATATATGAAATTTTGACATGTTTTTAATGTTGTTATATTGATGTACAAGTATAACAATAAAGTTAGAGCATCATAATAATTCGAGTTTTTGACATTTTAATTGGTACGTCAAATCAAATAAACACCCCACTCCGTTTGTCAAATAAACTGGATGAGGCTTTCACGTGCAGTTGTGGGGGCGTGGAGTCCACGACGTAATCACATGGGAGAAAATGCGTTTGTAAATGGCGTAATGGGTCCCAATCAAAACCAAATTTAATTCTAGCCGCTTGATTCGTTCTCAGCCAATTCTTTGAGGGTATTTTTAGTGTGTTACGGTAAGGATTAGAATCCATCGTTACAATGTTTATTGGAGTCACACGAACTTTAAATTTTAAAAACGATATTATTAAAAGATTGAATCACGAATTTTAAACATAAACTATAAAATGAACACGTAATTTATAAAATAAAGGAACTAGAGTAACATTGATCACATACTATGGACTTGTATCCAACCTATGGACTTGTTCGAAACCAGTTACCAAGCTTTGAACAGCTCATGTCGATATATGCCTTCCTTGCTAGATGGTCCGCTATTCCGATACTATCTCTCGGTGTATTTCACTACTGAAAATTTTTTTGGGCATGCAATCAATCTCATCGAAAGAGTTGTACCCCAATCCAATTCAAAACCACCTGAGCAACGCCATTGATCTTTGTATATCATCTCAAGAACAACACGTGGTAGATCATTGCCAGTTCAGTACCAGAAAAAAAATCACTCAATCTTCCAACACTCGAATACAAATAGATTAAACAAACCATCTCCAAACACACTATCCATTACTTTCGTGATTACTCTCTAGCCCTTCGTAGAATCAGGGGCGGAGCTATTAAGCTCTTAGGAGATGCTGCTGCTCCTGATTGTGGAATTTTTTTTTTACCCTTTGGTCATTTATATATTTTTTGAAAAAATGATATAATTGTGAATTTGTCCCTTACTTTTCAAAACTTATATTTTGCCCCTCTCACCCCTAAATCCTGGCTCCGTCCCTGGGTAGAATGCAACATTTCAGGGAGCAATCATAAAAGAAATCATCTCACCACCAACAAGCTTTATCTAAACTCCCCTATCAAAAAAACCAATTTCCACCACTGCTCCACGCAGATTCTAAACTCACAACAAAAGCAGGTCTAAACAATGAATAACAGAATCTAAGCATGAAATACTAACCAAAACCGCCATGGTCGAATTCATCATCGTACCACACCTCCCTGAAGACATCCTTATTAACCGATACTTCTACCTTGTGGATTTGAAACACATTCCTAGCTTTAGACACTTTTGCATCTGACTCCAACCTCCATACTGACGCCTTCCAACCCGTACAACTAGCATATTATAACTCCTTTTCGTTCAAGTCAGCCTCCTTTACCTACAACATCAAACCATTTTGGCCCAATATCCCTTTTGGGATACTATTACCCTTACCGAATCATCTCTATTTGAAACATGAGTAGAAACTGAATCAACAGAGTACACCTCGGGATAAAAAAATGATCTTTAAAAAAAGAATTAAGACCAAAATGATAAAAATAAATAAATATTATAGGCTAAATTTATCATTATGTCAAAAAAATCCTAATTTCACTGTTATTCATTAACATTAAATAGATAGTTATGGCTAGGGATGGACGCGAGTAGAGTCGAATTATTTGGCCAGCTCGAACCTGACCCAAAAGTACAAAGATTTCACCCGAACCCGACCCGACATAAAATAAATTTTCACCTGACCTGAAAGAAATAAAAAAAATATTTTTTTTATTTTTATTAAAAATAAAAGGGGTAATAGGAAAAATGTAAAGGAATCTTTATTACTATAATTATCCCTATTCTCTTCTTTTTTATTTAATGAAATGAAGAATGTAATTGAACAAATATATAACGATACACATTATAATAATGACCCTAAATATATAAAAAAAAAATTAAATAAATATTTCGGGTCGGGTTTCTCACCAAAAACTCAAACCCGACACAACCCGAATCTATTTTTAATAAAAATTCGACCTTACAGGGTCAGGTTAGAACCTGTCAGATTTAAATCTCATGCCCATCCTAGTTCCGGTTTTTTAAGATATCCACTTGAGCGAGTTCAATAACTAATTTTCTTCCGAAAAAGACGGCTCACTCACTCATTTTATTGATGCAGCTGTCGATGAAATTGGAGGACAATAGGAATGTATGTACAGAAAGTCAAAAAGATTCGGAAACGGTTTTCGTGGAGCAGAAAAGCAAGTTAGCTGGTTTCAGTGGTAGCCAACGGAGCCGTAACCAGAATTAGGTTGCATTTGCACACCCACCCAAACCAAACCATGGTCACCACAGCCACCTTGTCCCTTCTAATACAAGATGCATAGTTTCTGCAAGAAACCAGCTTTATTGGTATTCAAAAATTAGGCATAGAAAACATAAAAGTTAGGCTCCCTCCACTTGTTTGTTTGCACAAATCATGCAACCATACCAGAGCCATCAACGTTTATGTCATGCTCAATAGGGAAACATAGTTACATATACTATATCCACATAATCTCAAAAAATATTGCTCATAACGTTTAACTGAATAACTATTCTAGTGTCTATTCTTTTTATGAAGCACCGTAGATGAAAATCGTTATTCAATTAACTGTCATCTTTAAATGACGTGACAAACATACATGACATTGCACGCTGATGTGACAATATTATATGGACAAAAGTGCCGACTAGACGTAATGACATGACAATCAAAGAACAATTGATAACGGTTTTCATTCACAGATCGATCATTTTGGTCCCAAATAAAACGGTGAGAGTTAAAGAATAGTGACCAAAATAACTCTTTTATCGAACTTTAGGGGGACATATTTTAGCATTATGCCTAAGATCTTCTCCCAATACATGTGTTTGAATACCTAAAGAAACATGTTTGTAATGTAAGAATTTCATGAGAAAGATGGACGTAAAGAAAAGACAACCAGATCATATCATTACCAGATAAACCAACAGATACTTAATTCATTGAAAAGCTAGCAGCATGTGTTTTTACAAGAACTGTCATGCGGGTCTAGAAAGGAAAGAGTGGTTACAACTTACATGTATATGGGTGGGTCATTACACGACCTGACTCGAGAGTTGGGGGGGAGGCGGCTGGTCTTACCATTTGCAGTATAACATACCATCTGGGATTGTTTTTTCTTTGGCAATGAATGGTTAACATCCTGATGAAGCTACTTAACTGCCTGCCTCTAGGAAAAGTTGTTGGCCAATATAAATGGCATGAGTTAAGTTTTTATGGCACCCAAGGTATATGTCTATAGTACAAGTTCCGGGGAGTTTTTGACTGCGGTGGTAAAACACATTGTATTCTCAGTGAGAAAATAGATTTAAATTTGGCTTATATCACAAATAATGCCTTAAATATATCACTTAAAAGTATTTTTTTTTATCAAAATAAGTACCTAAAATATATTTTTGGTCAAAATAAGTACATGTGATATTTTTCATCAAAGTATGTATCTAAAGTATTTTTTTTGTCAAAATAGATATCTAATGTATTTTTTAATCAATATCACATGTCAACTTTTAGGAACCTAGGTAAAATATGCTTTAGGTACCTATTTTGACCAAAAAAATATTTTAGGCACTTATTTTGATCAAAAAATATATATTTTAGATACTTATTTTGACCAAAAAATATTTTAGATACCTAAATAAAAAGTTAATATACTTTAAATATTTATTTGTAATATAAACCTTTAAATTTTAAAGAATACATTATTAGGAGGAACAGTCAAGGAGTGAACTTATGCTTGGTAGGGACTTTAGCCACCCCTCAATTTTTGGTATGATAGCACTTTAAGTTATTCTTAGCGTAAATATCAGTCAAATTAAATTTTGCTCTTAATTTTTGGGTTTAAATACTTTGTAGGTCATTGTTCTTTTGAAGTTAAACAATTTGATCGTCTCAATATTTTAATCTTAGTTCCATTCCTATATCATCCATAAACCTTGAACAAAGACTATAAAACAGCCACAAAAGATTTTAAAAAATGTACAAGGACTTGTACTATAACATAGATTATGTTTTGGTCTCTGCACTTTAAAACAAAGAAAAAGGGATGTACGTTGTAAAAACAAACCAAGTATTCGTTTTGATAACATTTCTTAAAAATTGTTTTTTTTAATATGAATACGTCAGTTTTATTAAAAAAGAAAGATCCAAGATGAAAGATTACAATGCAGGCAAACAACCTTGATCCGAACATATTCCTTAAAACATGAAAAACTAATGTCTCTAGATCTTAAACAGGACCATAGAAAAAAAAAGGTAAAAAAACCTAATTCAAAGATTTGAAACAAAATAGATACAAAACATCACCAAAGCTAGACGATGAAAGTAAAAACCGTCAACAAACAACAATAAAAAATGCATATTACAGAATTGGGGCACGTTGACAACACGTTTATTACCACAACTCAATCGCGAACAAGAACGGTGACTAAACTTGTATCTAAATCCAGTTCGAGGGTCCAAAACAGAAAGATCAACAAGATAATCAAAATAGCGCCATCTTGATCAGTCACGGCGATGTCAAATCTAACCCTAAAAAAATAATAGAAAAACATGCCAAAAAGCAAAAAATACGTACAAAAAATAGAGAAAACTGTTAATTAAATGATGTGACATATTTACCTGACTTGTTATCATTTAGAAATTTATAACTATTGCATTCAACTAAAGAATGAATATGAAAGCGGATAGAGTTGAATGCAATTGTGTGAGTTTTTAAATTACCCTTTCACTTAAAAATATCAAGTCATATCTTAAATTAGAGTCACATTATTTAATTAAATGTATCGTACATAATCTTTTTTCTCATTTAAAAATAGGCTTGGGAAAATTCGTGCATATTAAATCTAAGGGACATGCATGGTATTGTAGGATAGGCTTTGAATAATCTTTTTGTTCTTCTTATATCTCCCAAACATTCTACTTAACATCCTCTCTGGTCCTATCTTAAAACTTTTAAATAAAGGGACTAAACTCGTAGTTTTACCATTCGGGGAGAGCCAAAAAGCGGCTGGCATTCGATTTTGAAGGGGCCAATTAGAGATTTTTTGATGGATCTTATATATTTATATATTATTAACATAAAATTTTGATAGTAAATTTTATCATTGTGTTTCTTCAATTATATAAATACATATTATAAATTTTTTTAAAAATAATTGATAATTTTGAAATATTGAAGGTCATAATGAGATTTTTTTATAAAAAAATTTCACATGAGAGTTACAAAAAGAATAGGTGGAAATAAAATAGGTTAAGTTCTGTGATTAGTCTCAAATTTTAAAATTATAATCTTGACTTAAAAGGTAAATGTAAAATTTGTTAAGTTAAATTTTGTTATCAGTCTCTGAAATTTCAATCACGACTATAGTAGACTAAATTCTTGTACCATTAAAAGTAAGCTTGAAACTTCAAATTTCGAAAAGTACAAATTTAAAATCCATCAAATTAAGGGCCTTTTGGCATTGCTTAAAAAGAGCTTTTGCTCAAAAAAGTGATTTTTCACCCATAATCAATGCAAAACACCTAAAATTTAGATGTAAAATCATGGTTGGAAAAATAATTTTCCACCCAACCTCAAAAGCTACAATTTCTAGCTTTTTACAGTGGAAAACCATTTTTGAAATGAAGTTACATTTTTAGCCATAATTATTTAACTCAAATTAATTTTTAAACAAAATACATGCATAATGCCATATTATTTTAATATTATATTAATATAAGTAATATTAATTTAATATTTAACTAATGATAATAATATTAAAATAATATGAAAATAACACTAACATTAATACTAATATATCAAAATAATATTAATATATTAAAAAAATACATTAAAATAATATTACTAGTAAATATGAAATATATTGAATTATTATATTAAATATTAAATTAATATGCTAAACATAATAAATTAATATTTTAATTTTTATTAATATTAAATATTAATAATATATTAATGTTTGAATAAATAATATATTAAATATTAATATTATAATAATATTAAGAATTTAATATTTTAAATAAAAATATAAAACATCACTTACATTTATTTATTTTTACTTTACAATATCATATTCTAAAATATATATTTTATCTTTTTAAAATTAATTTTTGATAGCAATATCAAACACTAAAATTTTATAATTAATTTTTTAAAATTACTTTCTAACAATATTTTTAAAAGAAGTTTTAAAAACAATCCAAAATGGCCCTAAAATATAACGACTGATTCAGTAACTTCCGCATTATATATGGACTAATGGGAGAATAGTGATTATTTAGAGGGCTTGGGTCAGTGATGTACGGTCCTTGGAGAGAGAATCAAGCAGCCTTTTGTTTCTGAGTAGAAGCTTTCAAATAATCTTGTTTAGGGGCTAGTAAAACTCTAACTCAACTCAAAAAATTGAATTATTTGATTCGATGTATAAATACTTGACTGGTTTAACTCGATTTATAAGTTTTCAAATAAAGTTTGAGTTATAAAATTAAAATTCAAATAACTCAAATTTTTTAGTAATTAGTGGATTAATTTTTAAGTTTGAGTCAAGCCTCTCAATTCTGCATGATAAATATACATGTGTATTGTATATGGTTATAGAAAGCCGTTTAAATTGGAACTAAGTAGTATCATAACATTATGAATATTTATAATTAAATTTGAACAGAAACTCGAACAACTCGACTCAACTTGTTTCGGCTCGAAAAAATTTCAAATAAAGTTTGAGTTATAAAATAGAACTCTTAAACTTGACTAACACCAAAATTTTTTTACTCGACTCGATTGAATGATCACCCCTAATATTGCCATTTCCATTGCCACAGAAAATGAACATCTCCTTTACTTTTCCATCAGTTGAGAGATCTTTAGTCAGCGGGGGGAATGTATGCGAGTGATTTCATACCCTAAACAATGAAAACAGACTAGGGACATAGAAAGCTAGCCATTGAATGAACATTAACGAACGTTTTTTTAGTATGGTAGCTTGTGCATGCAGGCCATCTCGGATAGAAAGCAGCATGAGTGCCCGCTCAGGGAAATGTATACTTTTGTTTTACGGGATTCATTTTTAAGTTTTCGCTCAGGTTCCAAAATTTTCGAGACTACTCTGGGTGCATGCATGAGCAAAAATCTAGTGTCATTCACATTCTCTGCAGATTTTTAGGCTGACCACTAGATTCCAAGGTGGCCCCACCCTCTATCTATATATTGCATTTACAGAGTGTAAATCCAATATTCCAAACGGCTGCTAAGGTTTGAGACAATGCAGCAAATCATTTTCTTCCCAAACATGCATAAACATGTTCACCAACATCATGTTCTGGGGGAGGTTTTATATTCTAACATGGACATGATTGGGTTCTTTTTTGCAAATTGAAAGCACTTTACATATTCCTTGCTGTATAAGCATATAAACAAAGAGAGATCAATGGTAGTAGGTAGAGCTCATTAAGTGCATGAACTAGAGCATATAAACATGGTTTTACAATGTTGCAAGTATCCTTTTAAAGATATGATTCGATTCTTTTTTCCAGACTGCGTTTCAAATCAATCTGCATTTCATGTGTTATTATTAATTTGTCATCATGTTATTTCATTTTTTGACATTGACATGCACCCCACCATTACTAATAATGCCTATGTTTTTTCCCTGATTATTCTCTTAGCACATGTGCTAGTGTATATATATATATATATATTTATGGTTTAGGATCCATTTACACACATCGTAAAACTTTGAGTTTTATACGTTTTTTGGATCGCTGGATGGGTGAAATGGATGACTAAGATTAACTCCTTACGTTTTGTCTCAAGTGATAATCTTCACATATCCTACTGTTAGCCATTCATTTCACTCATCCAACGATCCAAAAACGTGTTAAACTTAAAAACCCTTACACTGTGTAAACGGATTCAATCTATATATATATATATATATATATGTGGGATATGATCCACTTACAAAAAAATGTAAAGCTCATAGTTTTACATGTTTTTTTTGGATATTTGGATGAGTGGAATGGATGGTTGAGATAATTCCTTTCTTTTTTTTCCAAGTGGTAATCTTCACATAACCTACTGTTAATTTAAGCCACCCTTTTCACCCATCCAACGATATAAAAAACGTGTAAAAGTTAAAAATTCTTACATTGTGTAACTGGATCCTATCCTTGTATGTATATATACGGAAGTTTATAGCTTGGCCTTCAAGTGCTATACTCGTTTTAATGAATAGAAATCCTCTTTTCCTTTTTGGTGTCCCGTTCTACGCCCGAACACTAAAAAATAGGTTTATGGTTTAAGATTAAGATTTAGGGTTTACAGTGTAGGTTTAATTTTTAAAATTTAAAATTTAGAATTAAGATTTAAGGTTTAATTTTTTAATGTTAGGGTATAAAAAGGCACAAAAAAGGGCAGAGTTGCGGTGTGGATTTGCATGAAGAGACTGGTACTTGGTATAGTAGAAAATTGTTGGTCTATATGAGTCAATACAAGTTGGACTGGTTTTTGTCAATGATTGGGGCCCTCGAAAAGTGCTATAGACTGCAGATGTAATGAAAACAGAAACGTGGTCATATCTTTTCTTTTTTTATAATTTAAATTTGTGTCTGAAACATGCTCAAACATGTCCTTTGAATTAACTTCTTGCTGTCCTGTGATTCATGCATGCATGTATGTCGCCCATGCAGTCTTCTTTATGAACACTAACAGTCACAGTCCCACTCATATTTTTTAAACTTGGCTAAAACTGCTGGTTTCGGATCAGAATCAGACAATGAAAAGCGTTGAAAAACACCACATCATGGTATAAGTGCATGAACATGTTTCCTTATTGTCTTCAATTGGCCCTAGCAGCAGTCGCAGTGTAGATAGATATATTTATTTGAATCTTCCCATTTGATAAGTTGGCAGTAGATATTTGGTTATCATATTTTCTATTTACATTGTATAAAATTCAATTATTTTTACATTTTTTTGCACTGTTAGATGATGATAATTAATGGTTAAGATTATTTTCTTACCTTCTTTCCCATGGATAATCTTCACATTTTCTACTGTTAATCTCATTTATCTATTTACCTTCATCTAACGGTTAAAAAAATATATAGAACTTTCAAGTTTTACAAGGTGTAACGTAAAGATTCTTTCAACATTGTCATAAGATACCATGGTTGGAATGCTGGAACGTATGGGTATTGAATTTTTTTCGTTCGGCCAAAAATTATTTTATTAAGAGAGACGATAAATGGGCATTGGATTAAGTGAATGGAACATGTGCAAAAAGCTAGTGGTGAATATTTGGAAGCATGTGGGATTAAGCCTCAAGGGCAATGGATTAAGTGAATAATGGGAACAGCCAGCAAGGGCTAATCGGTTCCCTCAAGAAAGTGACTCAGGCCGACACCACACTACAAAGCACATACTTTAGGTTGTGCACCAACAGACATGTATATGACATTGTGGCCTAGATTAGACTATACGATTGGATGTTTAGATCAAATGCTGTTGATGTCGGGGATTGATTTATGTAATAAAATTGAGGAGAAGGCACCAATTGGGATTGATCCAAGTGGTAAGCAGTTTGATATCGCTTAAACATATCTCAAGTTTTAGGTCTTGTGTATGCAAAAAATATATGTTGAGAAACTTGCCTGTTAAAGCCATGTGTGCGATGTAGGTTGGTCCACATTAGTCAGGCAAAGCCCTGAAACTGGGAGGGTAACCAAAAAAATGAGGAGAAGGCCGGTGGGCTCACAGTCAAAAATAGATCAGATATAATCATCAGATTTAAGTGAGGTAGTAAGAGTATCTTCTACTTTAATCAATGGTCGAGGGTTCGATCCTCATTCTGAACATGGAGTAACCTTAAAACTTGTGGCCAACGTCCACCTTATATGAGCCAACAAAATATGGAAGATTAATCATTGAATTCGCTCCGGTGAATACCTTGAGAAAAAAAATGATCTCAACTCATTATTGAATTATGTTTATATCCCTTTTGAAGAGAAATTATTAGTTTGGATGGTCCCCACTCAAAGGTTTAGAAAATTTATATTAAGTTCTTTAAATTTAAAAAACACAAATTGGGTCTCTCAAATTCTTTAGAAATTTATATTAAACCTGAATTTTGTTATTTTTTTAATTAGGTCCAACAATTTTTTAAAAATTTTAAATTAGAGCCTTAAATGTTTTCTGAAAAATCTCACTAAACCCTCAATTTTTTTTAAATAATTAGATCTTTCAACTATTATATCAAGATTTTTCATTGGTTATATATTAAATTAAGAACTAAGAAGAAAGATGGATTTTTAATCATTTATCCTTTTATATTTTAAAAAGTAAAAAAGGCATGTTATTAAATAGAAGTACTAAATTGCAAGTTTTGCAACATAGCAAGCACTTACAAGTGGAGGCTCCTGAGTCCTTATTAATTGTAATTAATTTAAACAATATTATAAATAATGTTAACCTTTATTTATTATTTTATTATGTGTTTATTTTATAACTTATAAATTAATAGTTTTTATTAAGATATAATTATATAATTAATAAATTATTTGTTGGTTTGAAATTTTAATATCGCATCATGCCAATTTTTTAGATAAAAATCATTTTTAAGTTTTATAGATTTAATGCAACATGCACTATCCTTATTTTTAATAAAAAATATTTGTATGTATATTAATCATAAGTTTTCATATTCCATATATTCTAATATTAAAGAAATCAATTATCATTTTAATGTATATACAACATTTTTAAAATAATCATTTATTTTTTTTCAAAAAAATATATTTTAACAATAATAATAAACACTTAAATCATAGACTGAAATTTACAAAAAATACTTTTTTATACTTTTCAAAAACAATATTAAGCTAGTCCGAGAAAAAAATATTATGTTATTCATAATTTTACCAGTGACATAACAACCTTATAAGTGGAAGGCCACTTTTATTTTTTTGTTTCTTTGATTTTATAACAAATTTATAAATTTATAAATTAACAATAAATTACTTTATTTTTAAAAATATATATTTCATCCCTTTTATGACTCCGTCCCTTATTTTACCGTTGTTTTTTAAGGAGAAAAGCATTGATTCCTTGACTAGGATCTTTGTCTCCTTTTATAAGCTATACAACAGCTAGCTTCTCCACAATTGATTAGGGTTTGCTTTTCCTTTATTAAAATATATAAATATTCTTTGACATTGGTTACATTGCAACCAGACTATGTCTCTCTTTACATTCCAAGTACATGGTCTTATCACCACATTTATAAAGACAGACCAATAAATAATAATTATATAATATTATATACATATACATATATATACCGTCACGTTACGACCCAGTGGGAGCTTGAAGGGTCAGGGAGATTTCAACGAAAAGGTCAGGCATGGCCAACCGAAATCCAGGAGAGCTGTGAGAACGCTACTGTGTGCTCGACACACCGTTCAAAGATATTGTGCAGTTGACGTTTGCATGGCCAACCGTCTGCAGTTTTAGTTTCCCTACTATCTTGGAATTTTAATCATTTCTGCTGTTAGTTATGGGGTTTTTTGGATTTGTTTGATGATTCATCGGCCATATGTTTCAACTTTGAAGCATCTGTCACCGATTACTAATACGATACGAGCTGGTTATAGTAAAATCGGTATTTTGTTTTTGCAGTGAATTGTAGTGGTGTGGATGATGATGATGATTAAGAACAGAATTAAGAATGATAACGGGTAGGATATCTATATTTGATATATTATTTGAATTCGTAAATTATTTAGCAATTTTAGGTATAAAATTTTAGTTTAAATATTAGTCAAAAATAACATTTGTCCCTTATAATTTTTAGATTTAAAAGTATACACAACTCTTAGTTCTCTCGATGTTTGATCCTATGTCAAGCGTTATTTTAAATTAATATCATATCATTTAATTAAACTTATATTAGTATTTAAAAATAATCTTTTTTATTACAGATCTTTGTAACACCCTCAACTCGGATGTTACATTTGTGCTTCAAGCCCAACTCACTACCATAAAATTTCTAACCTGGTTTAGCCCAAACCACAACCGTTTTCATAAAATCCAATAAGTCCAAATATCTCAACATAGATATATAATTAAAACATTACATGAGAGCTCTATTTAAAATACATAGATAAACACATTCGACTCACAAGTTAAAATCCAAAAATAAGAGTTACAATACAACCATATGGTCCTACGAATACATGGCCAAATATAATCTAATTGTTTTACTCGGACACAAGTCGATACTGAAATCCTACTCCGATGGTGTTCCAACAATGCACGCCGACCTACTAACCTGCGTACGAAAACAACAATTCTGAACGGTGAGCTAACGAAGCTCAGTGGATACACTTCCACACAACCATGCGTCATGCAAATCATAAATATAAGTATGTAGCTAAAAAATGATATCATGACAAAATATAACAACATTGGCGCTACCTCTAGCCGCCTAAACACATAGCAAACAATAAGGATGCATTAATCTCACATAGTACATATGCATCATACCAAACAAACCTAAAATGAGGCCTGGTGTCACACAGCCTCGGGAACGTACACTCGTAGTGAAGCTCGGTGTCACATAGCCTCGGGAACGTACACCCGTACTCAGAATCTCTCATCAAGTATCATCGGATGAGGTCTAGTGTCACATAGCCTCGAGAACATACATTCAAAATCTCATCTCATGGTATTGCAACATTCTCTCTGGGTATCTGGATCCCAACAACCAAGGTGACTTTACCACAAATGTGCCCTTACTTGGCACATGACATCACATGATCCACCAAGGATCCTTATGGTTGATATTACAAACAAGTCACCCAAGGCTTACCAAGTAATTACACATTATGCTCGTCTATGAAGTTTAAATCTCGGTTTCTCAATTTTACTATTTGTTTACCATATTAGAAGCCCATTGGGCCATAACCCTGTAAGCCACTTAAACTCAAACTCAACTTTTCGGGCAGATTGTCTAGTGGATACCAGTACGGTACCCCTTGGGTACCAGTAATCACATGCGTACCGATACGAATTGAGCTTACTGGAATTTCTCAAAATTATAGCATATCGATACGGGTCAACTCGTACCTATACCAACTTGCATGGCATATCGGTACAGGTTGAACACCAAACCAGTACCCCCTCTCTCAGTTCATCCAATGAAACAATGTTCTTTAAACCCATAATACTAGGGTATCGGTACTGCCTCCCCGCGTACCGATATCGAAGCCCAAAAATAGCTTTCTAGGCTAAAAAAAAATCACTTCCCAAGCCCTCATTCACAACCATTAATCTCCAAACTCGATCTTACATCTTATGGGAGTGTTTAGGGTGGTTTACTACCATTTTACAAGTTTTTAACACTTAATCTGAGTTTCATCATTAAAAAGGGTCTCAAGCATTTGACATCCAAAAACAACCATACATATCAAATCAAGCAAACAAGGCATCATCCTTAGGATGTGCATGAAACTAAGGAGTTAATAGTATACTATCCTTGATTTTAAAATTGGAAACGAAGCTCCAAGCCAACTCCTCAAGCCTTTTTCTTTCCAAGCTCCTTGGAATAATTCCCAATTTCTTTCACTACACAATGAAGTTGTAAAACGAATTAAAACTTTGCAGAAGAAGATAAACCAACTAAAACTTACTTCAAAGCTAGAAGAACGAGATTGACTCTCCCCAGACCAAATCCTCCAAACCCTCCACTAAAACTCATTTTCTCATCCACCACCAAAATTGATGAAACTTACCCTGAAATATAGACCCTTAGGTGGAGAACAACTTTCTCTTAACCACAATTTCGAGATTCTTACTTGAAAGAACAAAGATTACACTTTTACTTGGCTTCCTTAGAAAAAATGGGGAAATGAGATGTAGAACAAGCCAAGGGAACAAGATGATATTCTTCCCCCAACCTTTTCTGCATAAACAATTAAAGAGTTAACCTTACCTCTTTAAAAAAATAGGGTAAATTTACCTCTATGTCCCTTGTATCTTCCTCCTAACCCATTCTCAACCCAAGGCCAATGTCAACCAAAGAGAAATGAGCTCACAAAGGCTCTCAAAGGCCCAAACTCTCGGCCCAACACAAATCCCATAACTCGAGTTAAAACGACCCTCGAATTTCAAAATCCTGGTCATTATAGGTTTTACCTTCCAAAAATAAATGTCAAAATTTGAACCATATAAGATAATACAATATGAGTATTCTTGACCGCTCGACCAAAGTTATTGGATCTCATTAGTAATAACTTTTTAACTATTATAAAAATAATTGGCATTATTTTACTCGTTTTTTTCTAACCTCATTTGGTATCAGACAGAGACTGACACATGATTTTATGTTAGGGGTGCGGATTTTTATGCTTAGTAAAACTATACGAGAAGTTGAAGTTTCAGTTGATGGAAGATTAAATTTTCAATATAAAATATAAAAAATATTTTTAAAATATATGAAAATTTAAAATTTTTATAAGGTGAGTAGCATCGTGATATATTCATATATCATGAATAAAAATATTCTACTCCTTTTTTGTGCTCTTATTTATGCCCTTACACTAAAAATTGGGTTTAGAGTTTGAGGTTAAAATTTAAGAAATTTGGGATAAAGTGTATTTTTTTTAAGATACAAAATTTAGGGTTATATTTAAAATTTTAATTTTTAGTGTTTTTTAATATTTGGGTATATAAAGAGAAAAAAATAGAAGATTTTTGTCCTTATGATATCGAGCATACGTAATATTGCCCATGAATTAATGCATTTAAGGATATTGTCATGATGTATGATTAGGGAGTGATGTCACAATTTCCTTTTAGTCAAAAGTTACAAGGAAAGGAGAAGGTATCGGTGCCCACAGTATGTGGCATCCAGGGGGCTCCTGCTTGATGAGTAATGTAGTAAAACTAAACATCTTCCAGCTGCTCTCTTTATTTGGCCACATGCTGTTCGCCCACGTCGGTCTACACAGTATTCAAACAATCATAACATTATGGGTTTTAGTTACGTTAATATCATGTTTGATATGGCTAATGAGTAGTTTGTTTAGTAGAATGAGACATTAAATCTTTTAAATAAGATTAAAGGTTGAATATTAATATTGTGAATTGACTAAACTTAATTAAGAGGGTTACCCTTATAATTAATTTTACAGTATCTGCTCCGGATCAGTTAACTAATAAATTAAATATTGATTATTAAACCAAAAAATATCAGGTTTGATATTGTTTAATTGAGTCTGAGTTCGATCAATAACAGTAACAAATTCATAGGAATAAGATTAAAAGAATATACCGCTGTAGTAGAAGTTTGCATCATGAAATTCGTCATCGGGCAAGATTTTAGGGGGAAGTTAGACGATGAAATTAACACACAACAACAACATAGAAAATAAAGTTTATGGTTCAGGTTTTAAGTTTAGAATTTAATATTATCGTTTAGAATTTAATGTATACAGTTTAAAGTTTATGATTTAATTTTTTATTGTTAAAATTAAAAATTAAAAATTAAAAATTTAAATTTTATTATATAAATATACAGACTTATATAAAATTAATTTTGTACGACTTGTATATTAAAATTTTACCTTTTTATTTTCTTATTAAACGTATGCATTCCGGTTTCCACTTCTATAAATTTTATATTTTTTTAAAGAAACGTGTTGCAGGATGACATATGTATGCCTCTGCGGTGCACACTTGTATTAACGTGCATCGTCATGACCCTTACACAAATGTTAAACTATCATAAAGGTAGATGAGAATCGTGTCATAAGACACACGAAAAATATGTCACAAGACAAAAAATAGTGTTACAAAGGCAGGAGAAAAAAAACAAAAATATATCAAACTTTTAATGCAGTGATTTTCTGATAAATTTGAAATAATTTTCCATGATTATTAATACTTTATGAATTAGATGTGATACTGATACTCCCCCAACTTTAACCACTAGACTGGTTGGTCCAATGACATTTTTTATCCTTAAACTTTTTAAAAATTGTATTAATTTTTATTTCTTTTTTCATTTTTACCCTCAAACTTCTTTTTTAATTGAATTAAACTAACTGATATAAAAATAAAAAAATCGTTAAATTCACATCAATTATTTTAATTTTTTTCAATGTTATCATTAATTATTTTTGCCATTTTGCATAAAAATATTTTTTTAAAAATTAGAGAACATAAAGTGTTGTTGGGCCTTTTTAATTTATCAGCAAATATTGCAAAAAAATATTTGGTTCGTTGCTCTTTAGCAAAAAAATTGTATATAAATATAATAAATAAAGAAAAAGAAATTCTATTCAATTAGACTTTAAATTCAATTAAGGTATGATAATAATAAGAGTGTCGGATATGTGGGCGACATCAGGAGACGGACAAGAAATTAATAGGTGACAAAAAAAATAATAAAGACAAAAAGGTAGTAATATAGCAATGTTTGGAACTGAAATGTTAAATAACATTGTTTTAATTTAAGGGCGCATACATAAAGTTAATGGTTCGAAATTTAACGTTTCGAATTAGGTAATTGAATTAAGAAATTCAATCTTATAATGAATATCTGTCGTATCAGATTTAAATTATTTTATTAATAAATTAAAACACGTAATTATAAAAATAGTAATAATTAATTACTGTAGAATCTAGAATGTAGAATAGAATCCAGCTGAGCTCAAATTCTATAGCTACAAATGCTGAAAAGCTACAAGCTGGTTCCTCCAAAAACAAAATTGAAAATTTTATATCACCCTGTACGGTAATTTTTTTTACCTCTAATTAAGCTTGATTAACTAAGGCTTTAGCCTCGATAAACGTTCCATGAAAGCCATAAGGAACCCTGGAAGGTAATTTAATCGAAGCTTCTAGTTGTAAATTCATAGCATTTACAATTCGAAGTTCCGATGTACATGTCTGTTCATCGTGAACAAACGAAAGAATATAACCGTCGTCTTCCATCGATTCAGAAACTTCGTCTTGGGGTAAAAAATATGGCTCTCCGCCGTATTTTTTATCGCCGTAAATATGTTTTTTTACCTCTCCGGTTAAAAGATCAACCTTGGCGAAACCCGACACCTTCGGCCACGGTTCAGCAATGGCGAGATAAGCGTACCGTGTTTTTCTTCCGAGGTGGTTCCGGTTCACCATCCCAGCTTCCAGGTTGAATTGCTCAGATTCCGAGATTATTGGGCGGCGCGTGGACTCGCCTGTCTTTAAATTCAGCCGGATTTCGGACAGTACGCTCTTTAAGCTCTCGTCACATTCGTTGAAAATAGAGTCGGGTGGCGTCATGCAAGAACCGATCACCACCACTTCATCGGTTTCCGGCTCTTCCCATGCGTTCCACAGATGAAAACAGAAGGTGTTTTCCGATTCGACCCATATGATATCGTCGCCATCGCTCACATTCTTCGAAAGAATCCCGAACCGGGACTTCTTGTTCTTGTCGTAAATCACCGGCGACCCGCCGGTTATCATCTCTTGCAGCTTGAACACGACTTGCTGGTCGGGGATCACCACGAAATTCTCCGTGATGGCGAAATCATGCATCATGGTTGGAACCGGCAAGGGAATCTCGACGTCGGGCGATTTCTTACCGTCGGGTGAAAATCTGAAGTACTTCAAGTACGGCTTTTGGACAATATCGTAACTCAAAGCGAAGAGTTCTTTGGAAACAGGGTCGATCTTGGGATGAGCAATCATTGTCGATTTCAGTTGTTCATCGAAATCGTATCGCCCAACTGTTTCCAAATCACCTGAGGAAGTGATGCGCACGTGGTAGGGAAGATCGTCTTCCGACATAGCGAGAACTCGGTCGTTGAAATAGACCAGTCCGGCGTTGGCCACGCCGGTACCTTGTTTATGATCAACGAGGCCGAAGAGTCCCCGAGCGTAAAAGAGCATCAGCCTAGCAATCCCAGAATGGCCATGGAGTTCGCCGATTGCTTTAGGAAAAACAGGGCGGCCCAATTCCTTCTCTTGTAAAAGCCTCTGCGTTTCAGTGAACCGGCAGGCGTAACTGGCGTCGCCATTGTTGATGCTAACAGCATGAACCATGCCGTCACCGTCGAACAAGTGGTGTCCAGCAACCGGCTCGAATAAAGGATTAGCGCCGTTACGGAGATAAACGCCGTTTATACAAGAAGGGATGGTACCATCGACGGGGAGAGAATGCTTCACCGGCTGCTCGGGAACAGGAGCGAAGTTCCCAGCGATTTGAACGCGTGGGTCGGCGGTTTTAGGGAGTGGGTGTAAAAGTTCGCGTGAGAGCAACGCGGTCTCCGCCATGTCGAGTGCCATGCCCGCCGCTCTTTGCAGGAGGTTCAACTTCGGCTTTACATCTTCACCGGAATTTGGGTACGTTTGTTTGGGGAAATGGATAACGGACGGAGAATTCAGAGCTGAGTGAGTAATGTTGATGGCTTTGTTTCTCTTGGGCTGCCATTTTTGCCTTGGAGTGAAGCTCAAATCTAGTGTTGCAGAGGAGGAGGAAAGAGGATGGGAAATATGGGTTGTGGCCCAAATATTAGTTGAAGAAGCCATGGCCATTGGTGTGTTTAAAACAGAGGAATCAAAGGCGTTTTAATGGCGACCGTGAGTGAAGAAGAAGAAGAAAGCAAACATAGGGAAAGAGAGAGTGAAGAGGTGACTTTGGAGGAAGGAAAGCAAGAGAAAATGGGTATAAATAGAGTTGGGGGAGAGCCTGGGATTTGTTTGTATTGAGGTCCACCTCAGACACCTAAGGGATGACCACGTGGTTGTCCTCAAAATTTATAAATTCTTTTAATTTGATTCTAATTTAAAATAATTAAATAAATTTAAATTTTTTATTTAAAAATTTTGTTAGTGAAATAATTGTGTCTACTAGTTGACAATACTAGGGTCATAATGGATTTGTTTCATTAATTTGTCAGTTGACTAATCGTGAAGAGTTTGTGTTTATCAAGCTATCACATCTTATATTTATTGAGCTAATGGACAATAACAATGGGTGTAACAAGTGATCGATGGGTGTGTCGCGATGGTGCAATATCAAAATTTTTAAATATAAAATGTTAAATTTATTAAAGTATTTTAAATTAAGACTAAATCGATATAATGTATAAGTTTCGTGGACTAAAATTATTATTATACCAAATTATGTTTCAATTTTAATAATTTATTAACATGTTTATAACAAAATTTTAATTGAGTGGCAAAAATGTAAATTTTTAAAAATAACCCATTTGTAATCGTACGTGGGTTATTTGTATTTGAAATTATAATTTGAGTGCAAGATAATATTTGTGTTTACTTCTAAAATGGATAAATATGTGTATACGTACATATTAAACTACCCGAATTCATATTTTTTAGATGAAACATGTCACATTCTACTCCCGGGACCCTGAGTTATTTATTGTTAACATTTTAATTCAATTTGTAATTATTTTAGCAAGTTGATATATAACGAATTATGTGAACCCATTTTTGGTAAAATTATGCTCATCTCTTAAATGTAGAGTGATATTTATTAGTACTTAAAATTGTAATCATATTGAGGGTAAACTACAATAAATGGTCCCCGATTATGATTTAATTTTTTGTCGAGTCTCCTGACTATGAGAAGTTATAAATAGGTCCCCGATTAATCGCAATTAACAAATCAGTCCAATTCCGTTAAAAACACTGTTAGTTAATAATATCTATATAATAACGAATTTAACCCTTAACATTTACATTTTATTTTAAATTGGTCTTAAATTTAAAATTTTAGCTCTCAACATTTAAATATTACAACATTTCAGTCCCTTAAATCCTAAACTTCATCTTCTTCCCTTCTAAAAAAATATTCATTGACAGTAATAGTAGCCATCTGTAATCACATTTGTATAACACTTTGCAAACCACAACATTAAGTCTAATAATCATAAATTTAACTAGCGTTTTCACACTTAACATTAGCACGAAATTAGAAATAGATCTAGTTCAAAGCCCCCACCTTTAACACCAATGGAAGTTTGTTTTTTAGAAGGGAAGAAGATGGAGTTTATGATTTAAGGAACTAAAGTGCTATAATATTTAAATGTTGAGAGCTAAAAATTTAAATTTATGATCAAATTAAAATAAAATGTAACGGTTGATGGTTAAATCTGTTATTATACATATTTTATTAACTGACAAGTCATCAACCGTTTATTTTTTAACGAAATTGGACCGATTTGTTAGTCGTGATTAGTCGGGACCTATTTGTAACTTCTCATAGTCAGAGACTCAACAAAGATTTGGGTTATAGTCGGGGGACCATTTATGTATTTTACCCTTATATTTATATATATATTTTTAACAATTTAATATATTTATACTAATAATTAGAATTTTAGTTGGGTTTGGTGTTATGATTTAATCGGATATCAACTTTGAAAATTAATATATTATCCTACTTTGAATTATAATTAGGATTTATGTCCAATAAACTGGCGATAGAAACTTTTACTTTCAATAAGTGCTTTAATTTTAGGGTTGAGGGACTCATTTTAGGGTGTAAGGGTTTAGAATTTAAGGGTAATGGTTATAATTTAGGGTGTAGAGTTAGGATTTAAGGTTTAGAGGTTAGGGTTTAAGTTTTAAAGTAATATGTTGAGGATTTAAGTTCTAACCTATAAACCATAAATTCTATTCACAGCCACAAAATTCTAAACTACTAAACTCAACACCCTAAACCCTAAATTCTAAACTACTTAAACCCTAAATTGTATTCACAACCACAAAATTCTATTAAATAGGTTGAGGACTTAAGTTCTAACCTATAAACCCTAAATTCTAACCATAAACCCTAACTCCTATTCACAACCACAAAATTCTAAACTACTACACTCAACACCCTAAATCCCAAAACTAAGACGCTTGTGAGAATTAAAAGTTAATAATTGTCCTTATAATTAATATTATTCATGAGATTTTTATCTTGTTATGCTTCTATATATTTTTTTAAATAAACAATTAAAATATACACTTATAAAAATAGAACGCGTATTTAATAAGATTTATGTATAAATTCTTTATTATTCTTCCAATAAATATCGTTAATACAATTTTACAATGTGTTTAATAAGAGTCATAACCCCGCTTTCTTCGCAGTTCTTGGAGAGTTCCATTTCCATGGTCCCTTTCTTTCTTTCTTTCTTTCTTTCTTTCTTTCTTTGCATTTTCCACCACGAAAGAAAAACAGTGGTCATGTCAAACGTCACTAATAAGCCAACCTCCTCCCTCTCCTGCGATTTTTCCTTCACACAATCGTCGTCGCTATTGGTCAATGTGCAGTTGTTCATTATAAAATCTGAAATTTATTTGGTTAGTTATTCATTTCAGATTTTACTGATTGTATGCATCTTAAAATGTTTGTAAACGACTGGTCACGAAATGTATTTTATTCTCATCGTCAGGAATTGAACTCTTAACCTCATAGTTAAAGGATGAGGTGAGCAATCACTACACCACGTCTCAAGATTAATAGTATAAACTACACCACATCTCATGGTTAATAGTAGAAACTAACTTTAAAATTTTCATAATTACTCTTTGAGTTAGAATTGAAATTTCAAAAGTTAAAAAGTTCATACACTAAAAATGACCAAATTGGAGTACATAGACTAAATCCAAAACTTACTTAAAAAATATGTGTTATTTTATATGTTAATTTATATGATTAGTATTTGTACTATACATACGATGTGGGTTTAGTCCATGTACTTTAATTTGATCATTTTTAGTCCTGGTACTTTTCATATTTTAAAATATCGGTTATATGATCTAGACAATAACTGTGAAATTTATTAAATCAAATTTCTTCATTAGTATATATATTATACGTTAGTTGTAGATATAATTCTTGCTCTCCAATTTGATATTTCTAAGTCTTGTAATTTAACTATATTGTATCTTTATTATTTAAGTCAAGCATGAAATTTTATGTTTTGAAAAATACATGAACTAAAACTGACCAAATTAAAGTATAGTTACTAAATCTATAACTTAAACACAATACAGGTACTAACCATAGAATTTGACCTATTTTATATTAAAAATGTGCAATCAAGTACTCAAAAGCTAAACGAAAATATTTCGAAACCTACTATACATATTTTCAATTTTCATTTTAACTCTAGAAGTCACAACCTATTGCATATTCGTACTTGGGAAGTAGATTTTGAAACCTACTCTATATATATTTCTAAATTTCATTTTAAACCTTACTTCGAAAATCACAATCTATATCATATTCGTACTCGTGAAGTAGATTTTGAAATTCGAAACCTACTATATATTTTTTTCAAATTTCATTTTAACCCTTATTTCAAAATCACAACCTATAGCATATTCGTACTCGTGAAGTAGATTTTGAAACCTATTACATATATTTCCAAATTTCATTTTAACCCTTATTTCGAAAGTCACAATCTATCACATAGCCGTACTCCATTCGGACTCACTTGGTTTTTTGTGTGATCGACAATGGAGTCTGAAATTGGGCACTTCCATATGTGTTACTGTCATTTCCCATGTACCCCATTTGGCATTTACAAATAAGAAATATGACATTAAACTACCTTATAGTACAAATAGCATATGTATCAATTATCATTGTCACAATAAATTATGTACTGAATTTTTGCAATAACATACACCATGAACATAACAATTTTCTCATCTATAGCCATACATACCTTGTTGTTTAGAGGTCCCCTTGGCTCGAATCCGACACCGTCTGTGCGGACGAAACCAAACTCTATTAGGCACAATAGTAGCATTCAGGCTAGAAAGATGGTGACCGAAGATAGATAATAGTGTATTAGTTTGTACATGTACAATATACCCCTTTGAAGTTTAGTGGCTAACATCAATTTCGGACGTCGTCGAGGGGCCACCGCTGAGACAAATGAGAGGATGAAAATAATGGCGTGTGAATGTGTAATGGACATCATTTTCTTCAACTTCTTATTAGAATGCGATCCGTAAGCGATATCGAACTACTTTAAAAGTAAGTAGGGAAGATATTGTAAAACATGTCAAGTCGGATTAACTCTAGACACAGAAGATATTAATTTAAAATAAATTTTCTCCATATTGGGGAGCAAAAAGGTAGGTGCCTTAATTATATTACACAACAATGTACATCTGTTGATATTGTCATGTTTCGATAGCAAATCACTTGAAGATTTCATCCTGTCTTAAACATATTAATAATGAGGCTAATTGGCTAAGGGTTAAGAAGTTTCTAGTTTCCTCAGTCAGCAAATTACAGCTTAGCTTGCTTTCTAATCTTGAATTCTTATATAATATATTATATATACACACGCTTATTTAGTGTATAATATTTGATTAACTATAACGAAAAAGGCATGCTTAATTTCCTTAATGACATAGGTTTATGGTTCTCAAACAAATCGGCTGCATGGTAATATTATGTGTTATTTAGTTAGTACTTTATCAATTAATTTGAATAATAAATCATCCCCATGCTTCACGTACTATCTTTCCTTTTATAAAAAAATTCAGATTGGTCAACACGCTCTAAAACAAATAGTTAAAAGCTCTCAATTGACATCTTCCCTCCCTTAAATTAGGGTTACAGACCGGTAGGAACAAATGCATATCTTAATGTGCATGAGTTGTCGGTCCATATTTAACACTCAAAACCACAAATTGAGTTAGGTTCAGCTGTCTAATGAAATGCTTTTCTTTTATTTATATGAATATATATAATATTAATATTTAATACATTGTTGGTAAATATATTTTTGATTAAATAGATATATTCTATTCTCATGACAAAATTCGAACTCATACATGATGGGACAATATAAGCATCCTTAGCCACTAGGCCAATTAGTGGATCTCATTGTTAGTAAATAATTTAATATATCATTAATAAATTAGATAAAAACATATTTTTAGTAAAATTTAAAAATAAATTCACTTAAATTTATTTCTAATTATATTGTATCATTTGATTTATTGTTACATAATTATATATTGTCAGTACATCAAATATTATATTATATACAAAATAAAATAACATGTTTCTAATGTAGTTTACAAATTACTTGTGAACCAGGTAATTAACATAAAAGAAATAGAAGAATGCTTAAACATATGATAGACAAGAATGTAATACTTGGTGAATAGGCATTTTTTGCCCTAAGAACTCTTTAACAACCGTCGACAGCATGGGCGAAGCAGCATGGGGGCGTGGTCCACCGTTACGGTCCAATTTTTATTAATTTGGTCTATGTAGAATTTTAAATTATAATTTATTTTAATATTATAGAATGAGTGTTGTCTTAGTGATAAAGTACGTACAAAATAATTAAATTTGTTTTACTTGAAATTAGTAAATAGAATCTTATTGCTGGCGTTTTTTAATTTTTTATTCTTTTTAAGCTTATGTGTCAAAAGCCTTTAAACTTTTAAAAAAAATCATTTAAACCTTTAAAAAAAAATTTTCCCACAATCTCTCAAACAGTTGGTGACCTCATGGGAAGCATAATTATTGCCCAACAACTTGCACTAAACTTGTTAAGACATTATCATGGGGATTGTGTTAATGGTTTGAGCAGAGCACTTGAAATTTGGAAACCAACTTCTTGTGCCAAAATTTCTACTTTGGTGAAGCAACAAAATTTTAAGACACGATAGCAAGGACAAGTTTAATCTTATTTTGTGTCATATATATAATTATGTTATAAAAAAAATTATTGCGTCCTCGGCGGTCCACTTTTAAAAGAAAAAATGACCCACATTTCACTTGGAGCCAATGAACCATCCTCACAACTCTATGAAAGTGACAATGCAGCCACTATTTGGCTTCGTGGCATGGAGCATAATTGTACCATCCCATGAAATTTAATATTTTTTAAATAAGATTTTGAGTTTGAGTTCGGATAGAGAAATAATATTGAAATTTAGTAGCGTTTGTCCTCCATTAGCCGCGGAGCTCGAAATCTATTTTAAGGATTAAAAATACAATTTTACAATTATATTAATTTGTTGTATCAAACATTTTGAAAGAGGCAAACCCTACATGCCTGTGACATCCTTTGTGCCTTTTATTTAAAGATTCGATTCAATTTGACTTTTAATAGAATTGAAGTTCAATATATTCGGATACCGAAGATATTATACCTAAGAAACTACCCATCTATTTCCAAATTATTGCTAGCAAATGTTGGGTTTTGATAAGCATTAAGCAAATGTTGGATTTTGACTAAAATGTTTGGTCAATTTTATTGCTAGCAACTCGGTTTCTGCTCTGCTTTGCTAACATATAGAAGTCGGTTATTATAGTTATTAACGGTTTTGTTACAGGGAATGCACAATCAAATGAAGTTATTGGCACATGATTTAATTACAGTAAATATAATATAGTTAGTGCCTTGTTGACAAGTTAATTTTGTTTTAAGTTTTGGATAAGATAAATTTATATGGGTAAAGTTAGCCGTTAACATTTAGGAACATTATTCAATACATATGTTGTGCAGTTTAATACTATACAATCGTTTTCGTTTTAAAGGTTAAAGATTTAGTTTATAATTTATGACATATAAGTTTAGTTTGTAAAATTTAAAATTTAAGGTTTATTGTTAGAATTTAAGGTTCTAAAGATTTTAATTTTAATTTTTAAAGAGTAAACATACTTATTTCTGTAAATTTTTTATACAATATATGTATAAAAATAGTCTTAACATTAATGAAAAGTTTAAAAACAAGTGTAGTTTTTTCACGTAACTTTTTTACAATATTTTTATAAAAAATAATTTTAATCCAACAGAACTAAACTTTAATATACTAATTAATTTTAAAAACAAAAAAATATACTAATTAATTAAAAACAAAAGGCTATTTTGCTTTAAAGAAAAAGAGGGGAAACGGAAAATAAAATCTAAAGTGGGTAAGATAAGTTCTCCATTTTCTCTCAACTCCTTGCTCTTTAATGTTCATGAAACAATAAAAAGAGGGTCAAACTCTTCTAGAAAAAAAGGATAGATCAAGAAATTAATTATGAATTAATATTTTTATCATGGTAATTGAGATTTATTAGAAATGATGAAAGTTTCAGTAAATACAGCGCATCTAAACATATCGAGAGATTTGAGAATCTATGTCCACTAAAAAACTTATACAAATAAAATAAAAGACATAAAACTCAAAGGCACAAAAAACACCAAAATCTTTCCTTGAGACCTTATAAACTCATCAACCGTTATAAAATCTCTTTGTCTTTATCCAATGAGACGCATAAGAGGTGATGTATGGGTGGTGAGCGAAACAATTAATCTTGCATGCTGCTCCACTACACAGTTATGATTACATCGGCAAACAACTACAAAAAGGATCAAGCTATTTGTGACCACCGACAATTCCAAATCAGAAACTAGTGTCGTCAGGATCTCTATTCGAACACCAAATGAACGCAAAGATAGACATAGATCGTGCCATAAGGCAGAGAAAAAACGCAGTCGAATGTGCAAAGAATAAGAAAACAAAACAAAGAGATTCTTATTAAAACTTGAAAATAAAAAAATAAAACAAAAAACAACAATAAAATATAAAAAATAAAGGGGAATACGAGTCGACACATAAATCGTGCCATAAGGCAAAGAAAAAACGCAGTCGACGATTAGCACCAAAATTGATATTGGCGTCGACAAAATAAAGGGAAAAAAACAAGGACATGCAACTAGATGGGGGGGGGGGAGAGCGGCTAGGTTCAACTCACACATTGAGATTTAAACCAGTATAAAATCTAGATCAAAACTCACACATGAATCACGATATTTTCGAAAGGTGAGACTTGAATATGAGATATTAAATATCTCATGACTTCATTATTGTTATTAAATTAAGATTTCATTGACTTGAATAGGGATGGGGCGCTAGATTCCTTAAGCAAAATCAGAGGTTTGGATCTTGATGTTGTGAATGAAAAAAATTGGATTGAGAAGGCCGCTCTCATATTGGGCCTCTAAAAAACTCAATCTGTATTAGTCGGCCAATAAGTTAGATACTAATAGTTAAACAAAAAAAGAATAAAATATATATTAAAAAACCACACATAACATTTATGCATTTTGAGATTAAAACACACAGGAAATTTAAACGCAAGATAAAGTGCTAGATCTCTTTAAGTAAGGTATTGACTCGAATTTCTGATATAATATAAAAATATATACGCGGAAAACATATCTAAAGCATGCAGTGACATAGCCAGGAAATAAAATTAGGGGAATAAAGTATAATTAACCATAACAAATGAGGGGACAAAGTTCAAATGAATTGAAAATTGGAGGTCTAAATAGGAAAAAATCCAATTAGGTTATTCAATATAAAAATTAGGGGCGGGGCACAGCCACCCAAATCTTGTTGTAGCTTCGTCTATGAATGCATGCTTACAACATTTTTTACAAGGGGAAGGAAAAAAGGTTGTCTTGAATCGAATCTAATATTTAATGTTAACCGGAACTAAAACCTTATTCTAGCTTCGTCTCTGAATGCATGCTTACAACATTTTTTACAAGGGGAAGGAAGAAGGGTTGTTTTGGATCGAATCTAATATTTAATATTAACCAGAACTAAAACAATATCCAAACATGAATATAGTCAAAGATGAAAGAATATTAGACAAAGTTAGATTCCAAAAAGATATTTGGGTTTGGTAAGCACATGGTATGCAAATCATATGGGAAGAATTTATTGCCAAAGTTGTTGAAATAGCATCGTCCACAAAGGAACATTAATTCAAAAGAAGTTATCTTTTAAAATAAGAGAAAGAAATCAAACCCTTTTATATTTCTTGATGATTTAAGGTGGAATCTAATATGAAAAAAAGATAAATGTATTTAAAAGAATCACGCAATATTCTCCGACAAAGAGTCTCGCACGTTATTTCCTTAAAAATTTGTTAAAACTTCAGATTCCACGTGTCTTCGAAATTTGCTGTTAAAGTATCCTAGGAGAGATTTCCATTGTCCTGATGCGTGAACCGTAGCATTATTTGGTCTTCTTTAGTTCTAATTGCTTCAGGGAAACAATCAAACACATCACCTTTTTATGTAAAAAAAGTGGGGATTTTTTTGTTTAACCATCGGTATTCAACTTATGATTGACTAATTTAAATCGAGCAGTGCATAGGTCCATTATAGGTTGAGCCCCCAACCCAATTTGCTATATTCACAACACTATGATTCAAATCTCTGACTTAAAGGATCTAATGACTCATTCTACTAGACCAACTGATTGCTGGTGGAGTCTTTTCTTTGTTTCTCATAAAGCTTAATTGACTGCTTTTAATAATAATAATAATAATAATAATAATAATAATAATAATATTAATAATAATAATTTTTTCTTTCAACAAGATAATTGCCAATCCTAGCTTGCGATGGCACTTAGAAGAAACATAAACGGAGACTATACTTGTGTCAACGCCAACTTCTGATTCTATTTTTCCCATGTAAAAATTGAAACTTCTTCAAATTAAACAGTATATATATATATATATATATATATATAATATTGTTGTACGTGTTGGAATTTGAAACTCATTCGCACTTGATATCACTTTTTATAAGTGATTGTACCAAACTGTCCACTAAACTTATGTTCACACATATTCAGATTACTCGAATATTAATTCAGTTGAAAAATAACTGAAAATTTTATTTTTAAAGGGATATATAATTGATATTATTGGAAAAGTTTTTTATATACTTTTATATAATATTTAAATAAAACAATTAAATTATTATAAAATTAAACATCGAATTCAGATCAATAGATTTATATATATTATATATATACATATTACTCCACTTATAATAATTTATTCATTAAACTTTTATAAACATTTTTTTAAATTGTCAAGCAAGAAACTACGAAAATGTTCTTACAGTAAACTTAAATTGAAAACATCGCTATCTAAAAGTTGTAAAATCGCAGGAGACGGTTCTTTATGATTGATTAAATCCCTGTATGAGGGTTTGTAAGTAAATATTTAATGTTTTTTATGAATCACATGTATTTTCGATTGTCCTTTAAAATTTTAAATAAAAATTAATCGTTGGATAGAACTATTGGGGTAGAGAAACTCTTCAAGTAAATATTTAATGTTGTTACATTTCTAAACACTTAAACTAATTATATATAATAAACAAAATTATTACCTAGCCGCTTTTTCTTTGTTCGCTAGTCGTTTATTTCTTTTTTTCTTACCTAATCGGCGACGACACTAGTCTTAATGCTGGTCGTCGTCGTCAGTAATTCATATTTTTTTTTATTTTTTATGTTTGATTATATTTGTTTTGTTTTTTTTTCGTACACCTTGATGTGTTTTTCTTTGTCTTTGTGACACGTTCTATGGCTATTTTTGTGGGTGTTTGATGTTCATACGGTGACCCTCATGATGCTTGTTTTTGATTCGTGTTTGTCGGTGTTCATGGATAGTTTGATCCCCTTTTGAGTTGCTTTACGATGCTGTAACACCCTCGACCCGGATGCCACATTTGGGCCTCAAGCCCAAAACCAAAACCATACAATAGCGTAACTAGATTTAGCCGGAATCACATATCATTCATTTAAGCCATTAAGTTTGAAACATTTCAAAATAGAAATCTAGTTAAAACGTTACATGATGAGCTATATTTAAAATTACATAGTTAAAGCATTCGACACTTAATTTGAAATCTAAAATAAGAGTTACAATACAACATAGGGTCCTACGAATACATAGCCCAAATAAATCTAAGTACTGTACTTGGACACAAGTCGATGCCAAAGTCCTACTCCGATGGTGCTCCAACGATGCACGCTAACCTACTAACCTGCGAACGAAAATAACAATTCCGAACACTGAGCTAACGAAGCTCGGTGGATACACTTCCACTCAACCATGCTTCATGCAAATCATAAATAAGAGCATGCAGTTAAAGATGACAATATGACAATCATAACATATCAATGTGGCGCTATCTCTACCCGTCCCAACATATATCAACAATAGAAGGTAAATAGTCTCACATAGCAACCATATGCATAATATCAACAAACCTGGAGTGAGGTTCGGTTCCACTAAGCATCGAGTACACACACTCTAAGTGAGGCTCGGTTCCACTAAGCATCGGGTGCACACACTCATGTTTGGAATCTCTCATCGAGCCTTCGAATGAGTCTTGGTCCCACTAAGCCTCGGGTTCATACATTCAAAATTTTGACCATGGTGTTGCAACACTCTTTTTCCACGTGGGTATCCGGAATTCCCATCAACCAAGGTGACTCAACTATAATAAGGCCCTTACGTGGCATGCATTCATTATTCGATCCACCAATGATCCTTATTCAAACAAAACGACAAGGCACCCAAGGTTTCATTTAAGTTATTACCCATTAAGCTCGTATATGAAGTTTAAATCTTAGTTTCTCGATTTTACTAATTATTTTACCACTTTAGAAACCCATTGGGCATTAGTCCTCGAATTATAGGTCCATCGAACTCAAATCTTATTTTTTGGGCAGATTACCCAGTGAATATCGATACCCACCTGTGAGTATTGATACGCTCCAATCGGTACTGATACCCACTTACACGTATTGATACATTATTTGTGTTCGAAAAGGGTTTAACTCAGCACCTCGTACCAATACACGGGGTCCGTGTATCGATGCCCTATTGGTACCAATACGCTCCCAAGCGTACCGATACCGATTTTGGCTACTGGAATTCTTGTAGAACAAGGGGTATCGATACCCTTCTTAAGCGTATCGATACGCCCTTCAAGAATTGTCTGTGTTCATCAAGATTAACACAGGGTATCGATACGCATCTAATCCGTATCGATACTCGAACCCAGAATTTGCTTTTTTGAGTTCGCAAATCACCTTTCATGCCCCCCAAACCCAAAGCTAAGGTCCCAACACGAACCTACAAGTTATGGAAAGTGATTTAAGTGGTTTTCTACCAAATTTTAGCCATATTAACCTCAATCTTAAGATTTACCATTTTAGAGGCTTTAAGCATTCAAGCAACTAAAATGTCAACCATATCGCAAAGCAATCAAATTCATGATTTCCAGGAACACAAAGGAGTTAGTAGTGTACTAACCTTGATCCTAAAGCTGAAAAAGAAGCCTCCAACCAAAGCCCTTCAAGCTTTCTTCTTCCTAAACTCCTAGGAAAAATTTCTCACTTCCTTAACTACAAGGAAACGTTGCAAGATGAATTACAACGTTGCTGGAAGATTAAAAGAGACTAAAGGGATGATTTAACTATAAGGAATCGAGTCAAACCCCCATCCTCATTCTCCCTCTTTAACCCCTACCAAAACTCATCATCCACCAAACTCCACCAAAACCTTCCATCCTTACCTTGCTAGATAGATCCTTTGATATCGATGACACTTCTCTTCACAAGCACTTCGAAAATCCCACTCAAAATGACAAAGAATGGGTCTTTGTCTTTGGCTCTTGGGAGGAAGATCGAGATGGAAGAGGATTGGGGAACAAGGGACAAGGTGATATCACTTTCCCTTCCTTTTGCAGCATTCATTAAGAGAAATCAGCTCCAACCTTTTCAAAATAAAAATTTTACACATTTACCCCTCCATCATCTCATCATTCACAACCCAAGCCAAAGTCTCTAGCCCAATAACCAAAATGTTATCCCCCAAGGCTCACAAAGGCCCAAACGCGAAGCCCACACTTCGGGTTAAGCCGATCATCGAATTCTAAAATTCGAGCGTTACAAATGTAATTTGTATCGGATCGTTAGTCTTTTGCTATAGGCGTGAAAGGTGGTTGCCGATTTTGGGATTTCATCTAGTTCGTGTTTTGACAACTTTCTAGGGACCCTTCCTACAATAGACCGCAAAGGTTTTCTTAGGTGCAAAGAGGAAGTGTCTGATCTGACCAGTGCAACGCTTTTCTTCTCCTTTTAGTTATTTATGATTATTTTCTTGTTTAATTTTTGTTTATCAATAAAATTGTCTAGTTGATAGGTAAAAATAAATAAAAATTATGATAAATAAATCTAAATTTTATAATGTTCGTTGGGCAAAACCCAAAAAGAATATTATGGTACGAAATGATAATGCTATACACGGAGAGTTTGACTAAATGAAGATAGAATGGGAAAAATAATTTAGCACTGCCATTGATAAGGCACATGGTTCACTGCAACTGCCTAAGTTTATGTCTTTTCGAGAAATGATACAACTTTTACATAACTCCACGACAGTTACCACAATGCTGCAAATTTAATGTGGGGGTCATTATCAAAGTAAATGGCTTACAAGAACATTAAAAAAAACAAAGTCAATGATGTCTTTGAATTTTAACTATATACAATGGAAGAACATAATGTTTGGTGACATTGCACTTGACAATTCCCCCATATGTTTCGACCAAATTTAAAGTTTTTCATTTTTCAGTTCCTTCACGCAAATAAATTTTGATAACTAAACTATGTTTAATATCAAATCTACCGTTGACATCAATTGTAAGTTTGATCTTTATATAAATTCTGAATCTAACAAATGATCTCAGTGGAAACACGGATGATGATCATCCTAGGAGATTCGGATTCAATCACAATGTCTGTAAGGTGTGTGTGCATTGTAAAAGGTTAAGAATATCTATGAACATATATTATATTGTAATCACTTTTAAAATATTCAAAAAATTATATAATCCTTTTCCTTCTTTTTAATGAAAATATTTTGGGTTAATTTGATGGAATGTTAAAATGCGAAAAGATTAATGTTAAGGTGTAATGTAGTGGTTGTTCACCCCGTCTTTTAATTATATAATCGAGATTTGATCTCGACCTATAAAAATGAAGTATAAACATTATGTGATTAGTCATTTATCTCTTTCGAGCACACTCACAATTAGGGATGAACATTTCACCTGATTTGAATTGACTGGGTCAATTTTTCTTTTTTGTAAAAAAATATAGTTTAGGCCGAGTCGAGTTTTTATTAATGGTGAGTTTGGGTAGGGTTGAGTTCAGGTTCAAGGTGAAAAGTATCTGAACTAACTAGACCCGACCAGACCTGACCCAACCCGACCCAAGACTAATAGTGTAATTTTCACTTATATTTTTGGAGATATTTGCAATAATTCCCCATCTTTATATTTTTTTTACAATTAGGCCATTATATTTGAATTTCTTATGATTAGGTCCCTAAAATTATTATTTTTCAATTAAATTCCTAAAGTTAAATATTTTCATAAATCGAGTCGGATCAAAATATATTATTTTCGGGTCGAGTTCAAATTTATGATAATTATTTTTTAATTGAGTTCGGGTCGGTCAAAACCCCAACCCGAGCCCAAGCTTGAAGCTTTGTGAACATGGGTTTGGCCTGCAAAACGTAAAAGGCCCGAACTTGCTCTAAAATTCGTGTTAATGGTGAAAACTTGTAGGCTCAATTTGAACGAAGCCCATTTATCTACCAATGTTGAAAAAAATGCTTCGGCCTCATTGGCTATGGCGGCCTCCAATAAATCGTGGAAGAAAGAAAGGAAATTGTTTTGCTCGGTAGTTCGATTTTCAGCTCTCTTTTTTTTCTCTCCGTCAATCACTCAACAGCACTGTACGGCTCTGGGCAACTCATTTCCTCTGAAAATAAGGAATACCCATGTCGCCTCTTGTTGTGTTTTCCTCTGGTAAGAGGCTTTATTTCATTGAGTCTGAAAATAAGGAAATTGTTTTTTCTTGGGAAGTTCTTTTTTTATTAAAAAAATTACTATTATATCTTGTTTCTATTAGTGGAAGTTGCAAATTGTTGATCTGTAAATGGGAATTTAGCAAGACAAGCTGCTAGAATTCTAATTGTGTATTTATGAAAGCTTTTGTTCAATGGGAAAGGAAACAAGTTTAGATTTTTAGAGCTTTTGAAGCTAATTGCTGGATTTCTTTATTATATATTTATGTCTGGAACTAAGCTATTACACATTTGTGAATTATGATTTACTGTTTGTGCCTTCCTATAGAATACAAATTTTGAGTTCTTTTATTGTTTTTTTTTCTCTTTTTTCTTGGATAAGTCTAGCTATTTCCTTGTCGAGAATTGTAAATCTTTATCTTTGTGATAAGTAATTTTAATAATTGCAGGGGTCAGCTATGGTTAATGGGGGATTCTTCTTCAACGGGAGTTCTGATTCCTAGGCCATCCTTATTCTGGTAAATAAGTTACAGTTGATATCTGTTTATATTTTTTTCTAAACTAATCAAAATTTGTAATGTAGTGTTCGGGGGAGTTGTATTTTAAAATTTCGATTTGGATTTCAAAAATAGTGTAAATTGAGTGATACCACACATAGAAATTTATTCATGATTATTTCTCAAAATCCAAGAATTTGTTGGATGCGTATTTAGTACTGAATTTGAAATTCCTAAAGAACTTATGGGTTTGATAAATTCATGCTTTTTATACTTTTCAAATCTACGTATGTATTGTTGAATCCCATCTAATTTATTCATAAGTTATGCATTTATTTCTTACAATTTATATAGGAAATGAAATTCAACAAATTTTCAAATTCGTGTTCCAAACATAAAGTTAGCAATTTAACTTCGTTCTTAAATGAGTATCTTCAAAATTTTCTTTCCCTATTTTGCTTTATGATTTATCTAGTTTAAGTTGGTTCCTTCCATCCCCTTGTTTTTTTTTTCCGGGCATTTGCTTCAGTGCTTTTCCCTTGTTTTATAACAGATTCATATTAGTTGTGTTTGATGGTAACATGGGACACAATGCTGCACAATTTTTGGTCTTCTAGGACTAGGACAGCAGAAAAAAGGTAAATATATATATATACACATTCAATGAGATAGACCATAGAGTTATAGTTATTGAAGAATGGTGAATATTTAACAGACTAGTGAATGGGGTGTGGGGGTGAATGAATGAGTGTTTGGTGCTTTACAGTTAGGATTCCTTACCTTCAAGCTCGTGCCGGTAGCTTTTTTTGGAGAAACGACATCCTTTTAATCAGATGTTGCATCAGCTTATGGTGATTTGCACAAAAACAAATAAAATGTAGCTTAGTTGTTATAGCTTCTGTCTATGTTTTAAAGTAGTTTACTTATTACTTATGCATGCGCCAGTGTAGATTATAATATCTCTATTACAATAAATATTCATTGGAAATACATAGTTTCTCCTTTGAGTAAAATATCCTCTATACTTTCGGTTTATCTGTCATGGGATTTATAGATATATCTAAGTGGTTATTGCACAAAAATGAGAAGTTTTGTTTTGATGATATTTATTTACGGGCATTTATGTGTTGCTAGCAGCCATTCGTCAAACAGATATGTTAATCTTGATTCAAGGACATTTGCTGTTGGCTTTTTGGTAGGGATATAGAAGGGCTCCTGCTGATGTCGATGGAATTACTAGAATGACCATGAAAATTCACGGCCCTCAGTGACTTATCCTCCTTTTGAATCCTCAGGTGGCCACCTAGAATTCGATAATTGTCAAATTATTTGTTGCAATAGAAGCTTGTTTTAGTATTTGCTTGCTTTTTTACTTCTTCTCTACATTAATGGAAACTCATGGTAGAACCTGAGAAAGAAACACAAAACTCACTACTTTATGTTTATTCCTTGTTTAAGTTTGACTGGTGTTAATTGAACTTTGTTAAAAGAGTTTATACCTGGAATGTTCTTTGTTGCTACTCTAGGCTTTTCCTAAAATAATGTGTTAAGAAGGATAGTATGATTCATCACTTTTCGCAGAACAAGGACAACATATTTGTTGAACATGAGCGCATATTTGACACTGATTTTAAAGTCGGGGCCGCATAGATATGACATTGAGAGCGTTTCTATTTTACTTGATGTTCCAAAATTACCCCTTAACCGACTCTCGATATTAGGTACCAAATTGTTTCTTGACTTTGTGGTAGCCGCTGTCCTTTCTACGTGGTGTTTGACATTTGTTTAGCAAGATTTCAATTCTCTGGACTGCCATTTATGACTGCCCTGAATGTGGCTTATTGTGGACAAGGCAGATTTTAAAGCTTTTTTAACAAGGATCTCTCTTATGGAAATTTTATTTTTCCATATATGCTTTCCATGGTCTATATTCTTCAATGGCTTTTATTATAATTGTTGTTACATGAATTGGTGTTAGCCACTATGACTTATTTCTTCGCCTTGAAGGCCTATAAAATGAAGTAAGAATAAGACCTCCGTGCTCATTGCAAGGTCTAGATTAGTTTTCTAGGCTCGATCTCTTCTTGAAAGGAGTTGAGTTTTTGTTTTCTTTCTTAGGCTCTACCATGAATTTCCATTTGGGTAGAGAAGATTCCGAGAAGTGAAAATACTGAAACATGATTCTATTCCAACAAAGAATTTAAGAACTAGAGAGCTCTAGGAGGCCACCTTAGGACTCATCATTGAGGGGCTTGAATTTTGCTGTCGTTTTAGTAGTTCCATTGGCTCAATTGGAACTCTCCCGTACCCCTAGTAAACGGCCAACAGAACTCGGCTGCTGCGAACAACCTGATTTCGACCGCTCGAGCATCACCTCCAGTTGACTTCCGTTCAATGTTCCGCTCGAATGAAGCAAACCAGGCTAGCTGGAGCAGATCCACTGGCGGTTATCCTGGAGTTCCTCAAACTCAGATTTCCATGCCTCCTTTTGGTGTAGCTTTACTCTGTAACAGTTCCGCCCTGAGAGAACTTGTTCCTACTGGTGCCAGTTCAGCCATGTTTTCTGCTGTGTATGTTCCATCAGCCAGGATGGTCTGCCACCAACCTCTAGAGATGCCTTGAAGAGAACTCAAGGTTATAATCTTGGTAAGCTTCCAAATTCCACCTTTTCTATAACAAATCCTGACCATCTCTATCGCTTGATACCTTTCGCCAGGTCCTCCATTCTCAGGTGCAGAAAAAGTTGGTTAATCTGAAAGAAGCTTGTTGATTGGCGAAGGAAGCAAGAGGCCCTGTGTGTCTGACAACCAAATGAATGTGGACAAAAAAAATCAAGAATTGACCCCAACATTCATGTGGAACCGGAGGGTCTTCAGCTAAAAGAGCTTCCTCTTCTCGACTATTTCATTGAATCAACATCTGCTGCAGAAACTGGTGTCGGTGCTGAAGAGGAAGGTCCAGCTGATTTAGATCTGTCCCTGCATATCTTTGAGACTTGTGTGGTTCTCTATACTATATAATAAATAGTACTGGATCATTAAGGGAATAGTCTCTGTTGCCTTCCCCCATGCCCGAAACAGTATGCTTCTGAAACTCGTTTTGGTGCTTGATGTTTTAATGATGCTTCGCACTGTTGATATATCTACAAAGTGCCGTGCGTGTTCAGTTTGTTCTAAATTTTGTATGAAGTTGCTTGTTATGAAATCTCGTGATGTTCGATTGACCTTTACCCTTTTCAATTTAGTCCAATCACTAGCTTTAAACCACTAACTCATCATATTCTTCACCAAATAATTATTCAAAATAATTCTCCCTAATTTTCCTTATTTACCAAAATAGTCACTAAAATGCAAAGATAAGGATTCAAGCTTCTTAACTTTGCAACTTAGTCCTCAATTCAACATTACTACCTTAATTCCATCATCACAACTAAAAATCAGATTTAACCCCCCATACAAAATTTCAATTTCGATTTGGTCACTTAACTTTGACAAATTGTCAAAATGGTCACTAATTCAATTCAACATTAATTTGGCATTCTAACTTCATTTTCTTATATCTAACATCATTAATAACATAAATACACTCCAAATTCTAAAAATTCAAATTTGGTCCTTCAACTTTTCAAGTTGCCGAAATGGTCCCTACACAATTTAACTTAGGGTTTTGCTTCCAAACAACAATTCAAGCTTACTAGATCATTATTTCAACATCACAAACCCTAAATTAAACTTGAATCCATAAACCCTAATCATCTTCATAATAATCAAAACATGTAAAACTTAAATCCCAACTCAGTATCGTGATTTTAACATCATACTAGCTTGATTTCAACTTGAATTTAATTATGGAATTATAAAATCTCAAAAACCTCAATTTGATCCACAAACCCTAATTTCTTTCTCATGTAAATTCTCATCAATCAAGCATGGATTCCATGAATTATTGATATCAAAAGATAGAGCTTTAAGAGTAGAACAACTTTGTAGTTGAAGAGATTACCTGAAAACCGAGTTTCAGGGCTTGAATCGAGCTTGAAATTTTTTTTCTCTTTCTTTCCCTAGACCTCACGTTTGTTGCTAGAAAAGATGAACATTTTTTTTCATCTTTTTACCATTACTTTACACATATATCTATTAAATGAATATTAAATTTATTTAATAGTGAAATTATAATTTTGCCCTTTTATCAAATGGTTGAGATTGATTTTATCATCAATCAAGGGCCAAGATTTAATATTCCATTTCTTCTTTCCAAAATTGTCCTTATAACTTTTTAAATATTTCAAAATTGTCATTGGGGCCAAATGACCAATTTGCCCTCCAACTAGTCCTTATTTACTAGTTTGTTTCCAAATTTCCATTCCATTACAATATAACTAAATCTAGTTAGAATTCAACCAACCATAATAAAATATTCTTAAAATAACATTTTATGAATTTTCCATAGCTTTTGTATCAGTCTCTAAAATTTCAATTCGATCCAATATATCGATAAATAATCCTTTACTCAAAAATAAACTCTAGGATTCATCTTGAATCAAACTAAAAATATTTTCAACACTTGGAAATGACTTTTATAACCTTTCTCTATCATATGGCAAAATTTCAAAATTTTTCAATTCGATCCGGGTATCCGAATTCCACTTAAACTTTAACCGCAATTTTCCCAATAATCGAAGTATCAGATCGAACCAATAATTTCGCATTCGATTCACATCCTTAGGTGATCTGTTTATTTATGAAATAAAAACCCTCAACTTTTGGGAAATTACAAGTTTAGTCCCCAAACTTTTCCAAAGATTAAACTTTAGCCATAACATTTTCAAATTTTACATTTTGGTCGCTACCTTTTTAAACTTCAATTCCCATTCCAATTTTCCTTGGAATTCAACCAAACTTTAAGAATACCTTATTCAATTCACTATCTATCACATGAGACCTTTAAACCTTAGAAATTTCCTTTCCAAAACCCATAATTAAAGAAATCCTAACTTTTGCATTTCCGTCATTTTAGTCACTAAGTTAGCTTTTGAGCTATTATCTTAGTACTAAATGATCCATAATCAACTTAGTAAATTTTGGGGTATTACATACTAGTTATCCTAACTCTTTGATTCTAATTTAGTAATGTCGGACACATCAAATACCTTGAATGGACAATGGCTTTTTGTTACTAGGTCTTCCTAAATATCAAGAAAAGAATAAAGAAAAACTGAACATATATTTGTTGAACATGAGCGCATACTCAACACTGATAGTAAAGTTGGAGGCACATAGATATGGCATTGAGAGCGTTTATGTTTTACTTGATGTTCCAAAATTACCCCTTAACTGACTCTCGATATTAGGTGCCAAATTGTGTCTTGACCTTGCGGCAGTTGGTGTCCTTTCTACATGGTGTTTGACATTTGTATAACAAGATTTCGATTCCCTGGATTGCTATTTATGACGTATATTTTCCATTTTTGCCTATAAAATGAAGTAAGAATAAGGCTGTCGTCCTCAGTGCAAGGTCTAAATTAGTTTTCCAGTCTCTCTCGTTTCCTGTAAGTAGTTGAGTTTTGTGTTTCTTTCTTAGTATATACCATGAATTTCCATTCGGATAAAGAAGCTGCGGAGAAGCATAAACATAGTAAAACATGCTTCTATTGCAACAAAGAATTCGATAACTATCGAGCTCTAGGTGGTCACCTTATAATTCATCAGGAGACTCAGTCATTGAGGAGCTTTAATTTTCCTGGCCGTTCTAAGAATTCAATTGACATTAACAGGAACCCTCCTGTTCCCCTACCAAACAGCCAACAGAACTCGGCTGGTGCCAACAACCTGGTTCCAACTGCTCAAGCACCACCCCGGGTTGACTTTTATACAATGTTCTACTCAAATGAAGCAAACCAGGCTAGCAACAGCAGATCCACTGTCAGTAATCCTGGTGTTCCTCAAACTCAGATTTTGATGTCTCCTTATGGTGTAGCTTTTCTCTATAACAGTTTGGCTCCGAGAGCATTTGTTCCTGCTGGTGCCAGTGTGGCCATTTCTTCTTCTGTAGATGTTCCTTCTAGTAGTTGTAGCCACTGGTCTTCCTACAGATTCCTTGCCATATTTGGTCCCATATGGAGTTCAGATTAACCAGGATGATCAGCCACCAACCACTTCAGATGCCTTGAGCAGTATTCAAGATTATGATCTTGATAAGCTTCTAAATCCCACCTTTTCCATATAACAAATCCTGACCATCTCTATCGCTTGTTTGTACCTTTCTCCAGGTCCTGAAGATCTTCCGCTTCTTGACAATTTCGTTGAATTGACATCTGCTGCCGAAACTGGTGATGGTGTGGAAGAGGAAGGTTCGGCTGATTTAGATCTGTCGCTGCATTTCTAGAATTACCATGTGATTCACTCTGATATAATAAAATACTACTAGATAAATAAGGGAATGGTCTCTGTTACTAAGTGTGCTTCGGAAACTTGTGTTACTAAGTGTGCTTCGACAATTCATGGTTTGTTTTGGACTTGGTTCGAATGTTGATACAGGGAAACAATGCTTAGGTTGACCTTCAGTATTTGCCATTTTCATCCACAGGTTTTAGTTTTTGTTTTTGTTTGGTCCCGTGTTGGCTCTGTCGTAACTGTTATCGAGTAATGGTCATTAGAACAAGAGCTGATGTGTTGTATTTTTTTGTCTGTTTTAAGGCAATAGAGCATATTAGATTGAGATGCTCAAGTGTTTATGAAAAATTTCCTGGTATAGAGTTTAAGTGGTGATGATGATTCGGTTCGGGTTGGTTTAGGATAAAACTTTTGTTTATTCTACAGCATTTTGCTTTTTCTTACTCAAACTGATTAAAAATAGGGTAATTAGTGGATTTATTTTTAAGTTTGAGTCGAGTTTCTTAATTTTTCCTGATATATATATATATATATATATATATATATATATACTGATATAAAAATATGAAGAAATATAAGCCACATATGAAAAAATATGAAGAAATATATATATATATATAATATGATTATAGAAAGTCATTTAAATTAGAATCAAATTCTACTATAACGTGATAAATAATTACAATTAAATTTGTATATGAACTCAAAAACTCAACTCAAATTTCATAAACTCAACTCGAATTGAAAAAATTTCAAATAAAGTTTAAGTTGTAAAATATGACTCGTCTACTATAATAACTCAAAAATTTTATAAATTGACTCGGCTTAATCGAAATCTCACCCCTAGTCCCTTGTTCAACCTAAATTTGTCATTATATTTCTAAAAACCCTTTCCAAAAATCATGAAATCAATATTTTATTTTGGGATACATACACTCCAACCTTCAATCTAATAATTGTATTGGCTTAAAACCTTGATTGTGGTCTATTTGCGTTCTAAAATGTCTTTTTATTATTCAGGTTTGTCAAAGTCTACCTCGAAAGTCGAAACCCTTTAATCACTTGAAATTTTCAACCAGATTCAACAAAAAATGACGGAAGAAGAAGAAGAAGAAGAAGAAGAATGCTACGTAACACGAGCTAATTGGTCTAAACCTATTACGCCAAGGGTCAAAATATATAACGAAGCCGTACTTTATGGTCTAAAATAGAAAAATGAGTATACTTAAAGGGTCAAATGAGCAAATAAAAAGTATAGAGCACAAATTGAGAAAGAACAGGTATTTTTGGAGGGTCAATTTGTAAATTAAACCTAATTAATACATATTTCCTAAAATGTCTAATCAATTGACAACCTTTTGGAGTTTCAAGTTTCCAACTTTGAAGCTGCTTTGTCTCGCTTGAGCAAAACTTCTCTGAACAAATCCTCTCCCAGGTTTAAACCCTTTTGAAAATAAGGAATACCCATGTCGATTCTTGTAGAGTTTTCCTCTGGTAAGAAGCTATTTCATTGTTTTGATTATCTTTTTGGTGAACATGAAGGTGCTGGGAACGTTTTCCATAATTTTTTTGGGATGTTCTTCATTTTTTTAGTTATTATTACACCTTGTTTCTTTTAGTGGAAGTTGTAAGTTGTTTTTTTTTTAAATGAGAATTTAGTGGGATTGTATATTTATGAAAGCATTTTTTTAAAAAAGTATTTTCCGGGAAAGTAAATAATGGGATTTCAGTTTCCATTACCCTTCATATTAAGCTTTTGTTCAATGGGAAATCATCTATTACCTGCAATTTTTTTATTAGATAATTTATTCAGTTTGTCTGATTATGATAGCCCTATGCCTGTAATTTAAGGGGGGGGGGGAGAAACGAGTTATGAGTTGTTGAGCTGTTGAAGATAAGTGCTCAATTTTTTATAGATATTTTATGTCTGTTGAGCAAATGAAATTCAAATCCAAAATTTCAAATTGATGTTCCAAACATAACATTAGCAATTTAACTTCCCTCTTAAATGAATATCTTCGAAATTTGCTTTGCCTATTTTGCTTTTAACTCCTTCCAGCCCCGTCTTTCTGCCGTGCATTCGCATCAATGTTGGACAATCGTTTGGTCTTCTAGGACTAGAGACAACAGAAAAAAGCTAATAATATGTTATTCGCATTTGATGAGATAGACCATAGAGTTATAGTAATTGAAGACTGGTGAATATTTAACAGAGTAGTGATTAGGGTGTCGGGTGAATGAATCAATTTTTGATGCTTTACAGTTAGTTTTCCTTGCCTTCAGGCTTGTGCTGCTAGCTTTATGGAGAAACGACATCCTTTTAGGTTTAACCAGATGTTGCACCAGCTTATGGTGATTCGAACAAAAACAAATAAAATGTAGCTTAGTTGTTATAGCTTCTGTTTATGTTTTAAACTAAAGTAGTTTGCTTATTACTTATGCATGCGCCAGTGTAGATTATAATAACTCTATTACAATAAATATTCATTGGAAATACACAGTTTCTCCTTTGAGTAAAAGATCCTCTACATTTACAATTTATCTGTCACGAGATTTATAGATGTATCTAAGTGGTTATATCACAAAAATGAGGAAGCTTTGTTTTGATGATATTTATTTCTGGGCATTTCTATGTTGCTAGCAGCCATTCGTGAAAGAGATGTGTTAATCTTGATACAAGGACATCTCATGTTGGCTTTTTGGTACGATGGTTCTTGTTGATGTCAATGGAATTACTAGAACGACCATGAAAGTCCCTCAGTGACTTATCCTCCTGATGAATACTAAGGTGACCACATAGAGTTCGATAATTGTCGAATTCTTTATTGCAATTAAAGCATGTTTTAGTATTTGCTTGCTTCTCTGAATCTTCTCTACATGGATGAAAAGTCATGGTAGAACCTGAGAAAGAAACACAAAAATCATTACTTTTATGTTTTATTCTTTGTGTAGGTTTGACCGGTGTTAATTAAAATATTTTTAAAAGAGTTTTTACCTAGAATTCTCTTGGTTGCTACTCTAGGCTTTTCTTAAAATAATGTGGAAGGATAGTATGATTCTTCACTTTTTGCAGAACAAGGACATTCTTAAGAATTGGGAAAACAAATTTATAGGAATCTCAATTTGGCAAATTGTCCTTAAGGAGTTAATTGTTGTGCAGTTTTTACTTATCTTGAATGGAATGTTCTTCGGTACTAATGGGGTTTTCCTAATTGAATGATTGTTGTGTTTCTCATGGGCTTCTCGTGGATGCATTTGGTATGGACTGGCAATTTAAAATGCATTAATTCTTATGTGGTACCACATTCTTTTTGTTTTCTCTTGAATGACACTCAATATAGGAGTCATTGCAACATTTTAGAGATTATGATGCTAATAATAATAGGTTAGCCCTATATAGTACTTGATTTTATGATTCATAAGATGTTTTTGACATTTCTTTGCTATTCTCCTCCAAATACATGTATCTTTTTGACGCTTAAATTGAGTGTTAATTCACTAATCTAAAATTTTCAAATTCTAGAGCGGATTATGTCGAAGCCGTTGGGTAAGGTTAGATTATCGATATGTAGTTATCGTGACCTATATTATCCTTGCTCTTTGGTTTCCTCTAAGTTAGTAATGTCGAACACATCAGATACCTTAAGATTAGGTGCCATTTATGACCACCCTAAATGTGGGTTATTATGGACAAGGCCGAATTTAATTTTGTTTTATCGAGGATCTCACCTATGGAAACTTTATTTTCCATTTATGATTTCTATGATCTATTTTCCTAAATGGCTTTTATTATAATTATTGTTTACCTTAATTGGTATTAACCACTATGACTTATTTCTTCACCCCGAAGGCCTATAAAATGAAGAGTAGGACTGGCGTCCTCATTGCGAGGTCTACATTGGTTTTTCTAGTCTCTATCTCTTCTTGAAAGGAGTTGAGTTTTGTGTTTCTTCTCAGGCTCTACCATGAATTTCAATTCTAGTAGAAGTGTAGAGACTGCATATAGTAAAACATGCTTTTATTGCAATAGAGAGTTCGACAACTATCGAGCTCTACATAACCACCTCAGGATTCATCAAAACAACGGGTCATCGAGGTGCTCAAATTTTCATGGTCGAAGTAGTAATTCCATCGATATCAATAGGAACCCTCCTATCCCCCTATTGAACAGCGAACAGAACTTGGATGGTGCAAACACCCCCATTCCAACCTCTCGAGCTCTACATACAATTGACTTCCTTTCAATGTTCCACCCGAACGAAGCAAACCAAGCTGACAGGAACAGATCCACTGGTGGTAATTCCGGAGTTCCTCAAACTCAGATTTTCATGTTTAATGGTGTAGCTGTTCTCTGTAACAGTTCGGCTGGGAGAGCATTTGTTCCTGCTGGTGCCAGTGCGTCCAGGGCTTCCGCTATACATGTTCCATCTGGTAGTGTTGTAACTACTGGCCTTGATACAGATTCTTCGCCATATTTGGGCTCAAATGAAGTTTGTCGGTTTAATACTGATGAATTTCAAATTAGCCAGGATGGTCTGCCACCAACCTCTCGAGATGCATTGAAGAGAAATCAAGGTTTTAATCTTGGTCCGCTTCCAAATCCCACCTTTTTCATAACAGATTCTGACCGTCTCTATTGCTTGTTTGTACCTTTTGTCAGGTCCTCCACTATTCTCAAGTGTTGAAAAAATTGGTCAATCTGGAGACAAGAAACCAAGAACTGCCTATGATTTTCATGTGGAGCTGGAGAATGTTCAGCTAAAAGAGCTTCCGCTTCTTGACAACTTTATCGAATCAACATCTGCAGAAACCGGTGATGGTGCTGAAGGTCCAGCTGATATAAATCTGGCCTTGCATCTCTAGTTTGATGTGGTTTTCTCTCTGATATAATAAAGCACTACTAGATCAATAAGGGAATGGTCTCTGTTGCCTTCCAAATCCCGACTAAGTGTGTTTCGGAAACTCGTTTTGATGCTTTAACTTTTAATGTTGCTATATACTGCTGATTTATCAACCAAGTGCTTGTTTAGTTGTTCAGTTTGTTTTTAAACTTATGGTGTATGAAGTTACTTGATATGAAATCTCTTGTGGATTGTGGTGTTTGATTGATCTTTTCCCTTGCTTAAGCTTTATTTCCAGTTCGAAAACTCGTAATTGTGTTCTTATGGTTGGTTTTATAGAATCATATAGACATAAGTAACCGGAACCGGAAAATTCATGTTTGGTTTTATAGAATCAGATAGACATAAGTAATGGTCATTAGAGGAATGGCTTGTGTATTGGAATTTTTGTCTGTTTTTGGAGAATGCTTCTTTTATATTGTGATCAGGCAAAAGGCAATGGAGCATATTAAATTGAGATGCTCAGGTCTTTATGAAAATTTTCTTGGTATCGAGTTTAGGGGGGGGGGGTGATAACAGCTCGGTTCGGAGAAAATTTTCGTTATATCTTTACATTATTTTTGTTTCTTCTTCTGCTTTTAAACCCAAATCAAAATTTAATCAAATATCAAGGATAACCGATTTGAGTTTCACCAGTTCGGATTGATTTGAGTTTCATCAACAGGGCTTGGCTCAATCGGTGGTGCCATCCGGGACTGCGATGGTAACTGGATAATTGGCTTTACCGGGTGTGACTGAATATATATATGTGTTTGTGTTGGATTGTTCCTTTATTTATTTATTTTTTTATCTTGTTTGAGCTTTCGATTCACAGAACATTGTGCGCTCTTTGTTTGTGGCGGGGATGGTCTCTGACGCTCATTGCCCCCTTACCTTGCTCTTCAAGTATGAGATTCATAAAAACAGTTGGACCGTGATCGAAAAGATGAATGCTGCGAGGTTGTTTTTTGCTAGTGGAGTGATCAATGGGATGATATATGTTGCTGGTGGAAACGGTGTAGATCTTTTCGATCTCAGTTCAGCTGCGGTTTTGGACCCGCAATTGGAAATTGGCACCCGAAAGCCAGCACAGGGACACATATGGCATCCTATGATTCTGCAGTTCTCAATGTCAAGCTTCTTGAGACAGAAGGCTGGTTATGGACTTATGGCTATTCTTGGTCTCTCTCTCCGAGGGGTCGAGTCTACGATCCATCAACTAATCATTGGGAGAATATGGCTGCCGGGTTGAGAGAAGGCTGGACTGGCTCAAGTGTGGTGGCTTACGGCCACTTATTTGTGGTTTTCTAGCTCGAAAGAATGAAGCTTAAGGTTTATTGTCCGGACTGTGATTCCTGGGAAACGATACAAGGTCCCCCATTACCAGAGCAGATATGCAAGCCGTTTGCTGTTAATGCTTGCGATAACATAATAAACATCGTCGGTCGCAACCGTCGCGTTGCCGTGGGGTATATCTCGAACCTGAATTGGATAAACAGCTCTGAGAAGAAGTGGAGCTTCAGAGTTTGGTGGCACGTTATCGACGGCCCGATACTTTCCGACTTGACACCTTCATGCTCTCTTGTTCTTATGTTATTTCTGATTCTACCATGCTATGGTTTGAGATTGTTAATGAACTCTACACAAGATCTTGTTTTTGTATTTAATCCAAAATATCTTTATATCTCATGAATTGATAGCCTCCCCAGCTGACCCCTGCCTTCTTGAAAAAGTTAAACCATTCATTTGATAAACAACAATTCAACAATTTATGTGTATAGAATTAATAAAAATAAGCATCTCAATTTAAAAATTGGACAATTTGGTCCTCTCAAAAAACACAAGTAATTCAAGCAATTAAAAACAATTAACCATGAGGTTAATATATTCCGACAATTTTACATGATTTTGATTCACACAATAACAAATTGGCCTTATATATACATTATTTTAATTTGATTATAATTCTAAAAAATCTAACAAATTTAGCCCCAACTATTTTTTTAAATTATGATGTGATTATATAGTAATATATGCTATTTGTTTTTAGCTATTTAAAAACGCACATATTGTGCAGAAAAATTGCTCAAACTCGAGTCCCTAAAGATAATAACGTTTTCTCTTCTACCGGAAACACTCAATAAATTTAAATATACAACTTCTTAAAGTTCATGATTTAATTTCGACCCCTCCAATCTACCAAGTAGAGCGATGGAATTCAAAATTCACACAAAAGGCAAAATCTAGTTACTCAAAATAGGGATGAATCGAGTCGAGTTTTTAACCGATCTGAACTCAACCCAAAAATAGTTATTCTAAATCCGGCCCCGGACAAACTCAAATAAGTTACGGTGAGGAAGGATTTCTAAACAAAATAAAAAAAAAAATCATTTTCAGAGAGAAGGATCTGAATCTGATCATCATCGTCTACATCTCATATATATGATCGATGACAGCAATCACAGCTGCAGTGATAGCAATAGCGGGAGTGATATTAGGATGGATAGCAATCGAGATCGCTTGCAAGCCTTGCCTTGAGAAAGGCCGTGAGGCCATCGACCGATCTCTCAACCCCGATTACGACCCCGACGAGGATATCCGAGCCCCTCTCAACACAAACCCAGATCTCCAATCTCAGTCTCACCCAACACAACCCCTTAAATGATGGCTGCTGCAAAACAAGAGAATTGGGTGTGTTCTTTTAATTGAATTAGATCAAAACCTCAAGTAACGTAAGAAAACTACTAGAAATCACCAAGACCACATCCACTGATTAGTTCGATTCTTTTCGGGTTATGCAGAGAAATTCTATGTTGCACGGATAAGGTACGGACATGGACGAAAAACAATAATTTTTAAAATTATATGATACAGTTATGGTAAGGAGACAAATATAAAATATATTTTATATTTTAAAAGAATGTAAAAATACTAATATATATGGGTTAAAATTAGGGGTGTATAAAATAAATATAACTGTTAATCGGTATAACCGTCATATTTTATAAGTTAATTAACCTAATCGTTAAAGTTAAACGGTTTCGATTAACTAACAGCTAAAAATAATGGTTAATAATTAACCTATAGATTAACCGTTATTAAATTATTTTATATATAAAATAAAATTTGTGATTAGAATCTCTATATTTAAGCATTTTTCGGAGATAATTTTATTATTCTCAAAAGTAATGAATATTCGGAAAAATTTTGTAATAGGTTACAGGTTAACCAATAACCGAACTGTTAAAAAATGACTAACCGCTATAACAGGAACTGTTAAAAAAATAAATGGTTAACCGTTTCTTAGCGCGTGAGTTACGATTTAATAATCAATATAACAATTAAACAATAGTTTAAACTAAACGGTACATTTAACCTACCATGAACACTCATGGTTAAAATCCGTTTATACATATAAAATTCATTTAATTTTATATTTTAGACCTCTGGATAAGAATAAAAGATAAGAATAGATGAACGACTGAAATTATGTTTTTTTCATAACCGAGAAGACTAAAATTAAAAATGCTCAATTGAGGTTTATCCATTTTTCTTAAAATTTCTTCATTTCTTACAATTAATCTCAGCTATTAATTTTAATTCATCAAACTATACAAAAAAATGTGAGTCAACGGGTCCTGCCCCTCTCTTTATGACAATCATGTTCTATGGAAAATTAAACAGGTCCCTAACAGAAGGGAAACACAAACAAACCACCCATAATTTTTTTTTAAAGAAGATGCAGCTTATTTTAAAGAAACAAGTGTGAATCTCATAGCAAGGCCAGGGAAGTGGCAGAACAGAGGCTAAATATGCTTTACAATTACAATGTCGATTGCACACAACATTTTACTGTACACGGATCTGACATGGGATTTCAGCTCTGGTCTCTATGGAGGAGACCAATGTTTCCCCTGTCATTTACAAGGTGATATCTGTTGACAAAAAATGGAAAATTATGCCAAGTAATTGTATATTTGTGGGTTGTTCTTGTCACGCTCCAGGTACTCCCTGTCAATGAGAGACTCGATTCGTTTCTTCAAATCAGCCGGTTTAATGGGAAACTTAAGCTGTTCAACCAAAGAAACTTGTTCTCAGAAATGGATATGCCCAAATGCTACTTAAATACCTGTTTGTTGTACACGATTTTCAGAATATACGTACCTGTTGGAAGAGTTCGGTTATCAGAAGAGTGTGACTCCACACTTTCCTCGTCTTCATTATCCGAACAATAGCAGCATCAACCTGCAATAAATCAAGCGATAATACATAATATTAGACTAAGTTCCAACTGATATCATTTTCTGTTTTTTTTATTTTATATTTTTGGTGGATGGATAAAACGGAATAGACTGTGAGGGTGAAACAAAGTCAAACCTGATATTGACGGTCTTGAAATACTCTCTCAGTGGTGCTTGTATTCTCCTCCACTGTCTCTTTCATCTGGATTGCATTTACCTGCATTTCAAAAAGAAAAGTCAGCTCAATGCTTTATCGTGTAAGTGGCAATCACTGTATTCGGATTCATTACGAAAACTTTTTATGGTAATTTAGTGGAATAGCATAGAGATGAGAACGACAGTAGTTTAGTTGTTCTTACAAATATTATTTAGCCACCATAACTTAAGTATGCAAATAGGTTTATACGATAGAGAGGAGCAGTAAATCCTTCATTGAAAATGAAAGAATCATCATCTTCGACGTCCCTCCCTTTTGGCAACTGCATCACATAAATTCAAACATAAAAATGAATGAAGAAAAAGGAAGGAAAGATATTGTCACCTACTTTGCCAGAACCGAAAAGATATTATAATGGTAAATGCAATGATATAATGGCCATACCTTTTGCAGGACTCCTACTTTTCCACATGCAAGGGACTGCAAGGTCCTCCTCAATTCCTTGTCCTCTATGCCAGTGGATTCCTTAATGTCTTGAAAGCTAAGTTTTTGGGCATCGTTGAACAACATCAGAACTACAGTCTAGAGATTAAAGGAAAAAGCAGAAAAAAAAAAAAGGTTTAAAACCTGTTTGCTTGAAGAGAGAGTACAAAAAAGAGAGAAACCATTACTACAGGAGAAAAATATTGCTCACGAGAAACCAAAACATACCTGAAATAAGGAAACTGCCAACTCCTTTTTGCCTTTGGGGAAATCTACTTTCAACACACAATGACCCAATGAATTTTGCCACATTAGACGCCTCCCACGGTACTTACTCAAATAGAACTCCTTAAAGATGTCCTGTTAGCCAAGTAGAAAAAAAGCGTCGGATAACTTTTAGATAAAAGCTTCATGGTGTATATAACAGTAAACATTTCATCACAAAGCCTGCATCAAACCTGATAGACATTCAACTCATGAGGAAGCTTAACATCCATAGGCGGATATGTTGGCCAGTACCTGTCCAGCTCAACCACCAAAAAAGAACCAAATACCTTGAGAATAGACTAATGGTTTAAGCAGCTATTATTTAACTAAAATAATGGTTAAATATGATTTACCCAGTTGTTAATACATGGACACTCATCTCAATTCCTGATGGAAGTTTTATCCTGGCTTGGGATGATTGCCTGAATGATTCATTTATCTCCTTTGATAATTCAATATCCTGGATAAAATCACAACTCACATTTAAAACAATTCAGGTTCATATTGCAATTTCTCACAAGATCAAAGAAAAAGTGTGTATGCACACATACAACGAGGACTGTTTTGGGGGGAAGTGTAACTTTGCCATAAAACCACATACAGCAAGATCAAACATAGAACATTAAGTGAGTTAATAGCAAACATTAACCCATAGTTCTAATCCATGACAACAATTGCATTATCAGATTCAAAATAATCACATAACATTAGCTATCCTAGAACTGAAAGTATAACTGGAAAGGAGACTCAAATGTACAAAGTGCTAATTCTTCCTAGTTTCCGAACTCAACGGCCGATGTAGAAGTTTAAAAGTAAATGTAGTTTCTATTGTAACCATTCCAGACATAAGAAATCAGTCACAAACTCCATATATTTAGTATATTGATGGATCATACATTAACCGGTACACAAGTAGGTATCCAAGAAATAAAAGATTTATCTTTATGATCAATCCTCAGACACAATGAATATGATACATGATCACGAGGAATAACACTCTGAGACCGAATACCACCAACAACATGGAACACATTCTTAATGGGTACAAGTGATATGGACTGTCCATGTTTACATGTCCCAAAAGGCGGCAGTTTACCAGATTCATTATTAGAAATTCAAATGGAAAAATATGTGGAATGCATTTCTTTTACAAATTTATATGAAAAAATATAGAGGTAAACCTTGAACATTCCTTCAAGTTTGTAAACTGGCTGCCACACTCTGTCTTCAGCTGCAGCATTGTAATAACAAAGCATTAACAATTTAATACAATCTTTATTCTTTAGAACACACGTCATTTAATGAAGAAGAAGAAGAAGAAGAACTTTTTTGCACCCAATTAAGGCCCTATACTCTGAAATTTCATCAATTCACCCCTTTGACCAACGTTGATTGTTAAATCTAACGGGGTTTTTTATCAGTTGGTGTCGTGTCATATAACAGTGTTATTGCTGGGCATTTCCATAATTTTTTATTTTATTTAAAAACTTATAAAAATATATGGTCAAAATTGGTCAAAGGGCTTAATTGATTCAATCTATTGGTTTGAGGGCTTAATTGATTCAATTTCTCGAGTACATGGGCTTAATTGGGTGTGAAAAAAGTTCGGTGGCTTCATTGTTTTTCTTTTCAAATGTTCAGGGGCTTAAGGCACCCTTAAGCCAAAATAAAATAATATCCAAATACGAAGGACAAACGTGCTAACCTGACGAAGGTTAATTAGATGCTCAAATGAATCCTTAATAGTGTTGCAAAATGCCTCATTCTTGGAAAAGCTTTCTTCCAATACAGAGTCAAGTGAGGCCTTGAATTCTAACAAGGAAGACACCATATCCTTGTCTTTCTCTTCATCCATGAAAATGGCCTGACCAGTTCTCCGAATGTACGAGCTTAGGGCCTGCCTGAGTGACTCAAGAGCATTGACCCTTGAAAACAGTGAGTACATCCTCTGAAGGTACTCTAAACGATGTCCATCCATCAGCATCATAAATCCCTGTAGAAATCAGAGAAACTATAACTATTAAAAAGAAGAAAATACAAGCAGGTCTTTGAAGCAGAAAGGGAAACAAAAAAATACACATTCACACCTTATCAAGAATGGCAGATATATGACGTTCTAGGAGCTGCCTTTCTGCTGTTGCTATAAGTGGCTTTCTTGTAATAGCATCCAGGTAGAGTAAGCATCTTTCGTTTTCTTCATGTAACCTCATCTGCAAGAATACACACAAAATGTTACTAACATAAACGTACACTAAAATCAAAGAGGGATAAACATGCATATTCCGCATATATAGAAATAGTATGATATTTGTTAGAAGGATAAAACATTTATAATTCAAAATACAGAGTAACAGCCACTGCTAATTGAGAACATGAAATATGAAGAGGCACCTCTACATGCTTCAAGTAATCTGGAACATCTGATTGCTGCATGTATTTCATTCCTTCAGCTGCGTAGAACTCGGATGTGCACTCCAGGAATGGCTTCTCAAAACTTTCTGAGTAAATGCCTAAAGCAGTAAACATCTTCAAAAGATGGTTAAGTAGTGTCCTGTCAACTGCTTCGCCTAACCTGTGTGATAAAAAAACCAAGATGCAGATTTAATTAACACCTGAAAGATGAGAATTAATGACTAACATCATCAAAGAAACTAGGAGGCAAAATTTGTGGAAGGAAACTAAATGCATGAGAATTACAAGAAAGAAAGCAACAAAATAGTAAGCTCCTCAACAAATTTTAGGTGTTTTCCCTGAAAATGATGGAAGCAAAGATAATTAAAATGAGCTAGAAAGAAGCAGGTTATAGAAAATTGATTAGGCATCCAAATTGGCCTTTCAAGGAACTTCTTTCCACAATAGTAAATACGTAACCACCTACCTCTAAAATCATAGAAAGAGAAGTACGCTAGACAAGGGAATATTGACATTGAAACAACAATTTATACATTGATTGACCTGATACTGAAGATTCAGAGTGTAATCACTCATTTTTTACTTGTAAATACATATTAGTGTTGCATGTATGTTTATTATATTATATGTTTATTGTTTGCATGAGTTTTACTAATATATATAAAGGGTATGCATGTATATTATAAGCTATGTATGTATACATATTAAGGGTGTATGTGTGTCGCGTGTGTATGAGCGTATATGATTAATATATATAGATGTTATGTTAATTATATGTATGATTATACGTACGTATGCTAGAATATTATATTAATTAATGATTGTATAATATAAGTATACATTTTCGTATGTATATGTATTGCTGTTATAATATTATTATTAATATTATTGGGCTGATAAAATAAAAATTAATTATATTAAACCCAAATAAAATTTGCAGTCCAAGTCCAATTACAAGGCCCGGTTGGCCCAAATCTAAATCTTTTCCAATTATAATGTGCAGGTAACTGTGGGCCGTTGGATCAAGATCTGATCCAACGACCACGATACAACTAAGAGGTCAAAAATATCTGCCAGGCGCGTGTTCCACACGTATGGACCGTTCGAGTGCCACGCGCGCGTGTGGTCCACGCGCGGTCGCTTCAACATTCCACGCGCGCGTAAGATCCACGCGTTCTGACTCCTCGACTGCGGAGCTTCACGTGGCGAAATCTGAAGCCGTCTCATCAAATCGAGGCTTCATCCAGGCCGATCGTTCTTCAAGCCATCTCGACCGTTAGATCAGATCTGATCTAACGGCCGAGAACGTATCTGGCCGCTGGCAGAATGTCCATATCGCCACCGCGCCGATATGCAGTCCCCGTGTTCAGAACATGCCCAAGATAACAAGCAAAATTGTCAGTTCAATCCAGATCTGAAAAAGCAAGATGCAACTTGCAACAAAACGAAGACAATAATATATATGAAACGGGATAATAACAGAGAAGGGGGAGAGGAACAAAAGAAAAGAGAGAACAGAGATCTTGTAAAAACCAAAAATTGTAACCAGTCAAGTGAATCGAAAGACAGTCCAGTGGTAAATGTTTGTCTCTTTTTCTTACTTGTTTTCTTTACATGCATATACGAAAGAAAAAACAGAAACAAAAAAAAAAGAGAGTAGTCTTACCGGCGTTGTTTGTGGGTCTTCCCTTCCTCAGTGATAAGCCTTTCAGCTTCTACAAGCCAGATCTGGTGAACTAAAGGGAGGAGAAGATCCTTTGTAGTTTTGTTTTGGTCTAAAAAAATATTTTTTTGGTTCGTATTTCCTAGATCTAGGGCGAATAGAGGTATATCCTCTGAATCCAACCTAGGATTCGTATTGAGGACGAAAGGGGGGTTGTTTTGGTGTATTTTGGAGTCACGCCGGCGCCGGTTAGCGGCGGCCGGCGGCCGGATTCTGGGTTTCAGAAGAACAGTTGAGAGAACGAAGAACAGATGATTCTTACAAAAATAAAAAAAAAATGAAACGAATGACCAAAATTTGATTTCGGCCAAAAAGGGGGGCTTTTATAGTTGTTGTTATTATTTCGTTAAATGGGTAAATTACGTACTTAATCCCACCGCGTTCTTAATATTTTCGTTTTTGTTTCGCCGCATGGTATAATTACAATCCCAGTCCCCCTGATATTTCAAAAGTTTATAATCTAGTCCCTAAATTACACCGAGTCAGTTTCTAAATGGTAAAATTACGCCCTTAACCATCCCGCGTTTTTGAATTTTTCACTTTGAGTCTGCCCCTTGGTCTAATTACAATTCTGATCCTTTTAGGTTTTGTTTGTTTCGCAATTTCGTCCCTAAATTACATATTATTGCTCTTTAATTTCTGCCACTGACTTTTGTTTTTCTTTCATTTCAGTCCTATATCCCTTGTAAATACTCATGTTCGTATTATAATCGTATATGTTGATGTATTCTATTATTTTATTTCATGTCCCTCGTATATGACTCGTATTTTATGTTTACATATGTGTTAAGCTTATAATATTCATGTATTTTTATCCATTTATTTGTATTAAAACATGTTATGTTCTATCTGACTCGTAAAACAGCATGTTCTTGTATTTTTGTACGTATTGTATGTTTTCTTAACTTTTAGGTTGCGTGTTAGTGTGTCTTCTTTTATGCATAATATGTTGTTCCATATACGTTAAAATATGTTTTATTGTTAGCATGTATGTCCTTTTGAAATATTTGTCTGTCTATATACATAATTTTTCCTGCATTGTTGTTCCGACTTGTTAAAGTTGTTTTTATCTATTATTTAGAATAATATGTATATAGGCATGTTTTAGTCTAGAATATCATTTATGTTAGATTAGTATTCTGGTATGTCAATATTTATTATATTTAAATATTTTGCCATGTTTTACATTTTTGTCACTAAGATTGCATATGATTTATAACTTGTTAATGCGGTGTCCTTTTATCCGAGCGTAAACGGGGCCAGTATCAAGCGTAGTGATAGTGGTTGGGCGTTTATTCTCGGATAACGGGACCCTTAAAATTAATTCGCAATTATGACCGAATTTTAAAATAATCGTCACTTTAATCCGGAAAATCCAATATTAATAAAGCGGTAATTATTAAAGTACCAATTTTGGGCGGTGTGGGGGTGCTAATCCTTCCTCATCCGTAACCGACTCCCGAACCCTGTCTTTTTGAATCTCTGGTTTCATGGTGTCCGGCCTACCTAAGTGGCCGGTGGCGACTCCATTTTTTTAAAATGTGGTTTTTTTAAAAACCTCATGGAATAAATATTTTATATCCAAAAGAATCACAAACACCTTTCAAAAACACCTTCGGAAAACCCACGTTTTTATTTAGCGATAGAAAAAAGGACATCGCTACAGATGGCGACTCCGCTGGGGAGAATTTTTTGTTTTTCAAAAACAAATGAGAGTCAAGCTTTTAAAATAATTACCGCTTTACTAATATTGGAAGTTCCGGATTAAAGTGACTATTAAATTAACATTCGGTCATAATTGCGCGTTTATTTTAACGCATTTAAAATATGGCATATAAACCCGTCTTTTTAAGTGGGGGGAAAACGCTAATGCTTTCGTGGAGATATCGTTCTCCCGTATGGGCCTAGCAAGTACCTTCGGGGCTCGAGTACCTTATGCTTTCGTAAGGATATCGTTCCTTCGTACGGGCATAAGCGAATGGGTCCCCCTGAATTGAACCCGGTTGAAAGGAGCCTATAATGGGTGATGATCGGGGGCCTTGATACTCTTAGTAGAGGACAACGAGGATAATTCGGGTACCTCCTAGAACCAAAACTGCATGTAGAGAACACGTAGAAACCCACCCTGTTAGAACCATGTGGATAACCTAGGTGTCTTAGATGGAATGTAAATAGGATTGCCTTATTTGCTTATCGCATTTAATTTGCCCTTTTATTATGTACTTATCATTTTTATCCGGTACTGACTTGTTTTCTTTTGCTTTGTTTTTGCATACCATTGCATTCGCATTAGACAGGGCATTGATTCCCGAGTGATTTCTCTTAATAGAAGATTGTTCATGATGGACCAAAGGTTTTTTTGACTGAAGGAAGGGGTCCAATTCGAGTTCCATCCCAAGACTAGGGCGATGATAAATCGAAGAAGAACCATTTAAGGACACGAGAATAGATTCGTAGTTAGCGTCAATCCCGGTGACAAACAAGACGAAATACAAGAACTAAAGAAGCGGATGTCCGAGATGATGGACGGATGAATGCCATGATGAAAGGCAAGCAAAGCATGTCGAACTCGAGAAAAGATTCGGTCCGGGAGCGTAATGTGGAACAAAATGGTCGAATGTCAAAATAGACAACACCGTTAAATATAACAAATCGAATCCCTTTGTGATCAATCTCAAGAAGCAGACAAGTAGCATATATGGGGAAGATACCCGAGGAGCAGAGGCAAAACCGGGGAAGTTCGAGAATCTAATGACATCGGAAGACATTATCCTATACCCATGAGATACACCGAGTTACTTCCGTTGTTTGTCGAAAGGAACCTTATCATACCAATGAAGTGCGTACCAAGAAAACCTCCTTATCCGAAAGATTACAATAGTGGTATGCGGTGCAGCTACCACATAGGCGATTCGAGTCATCACACTGAAAATTGTAGGGCCCTGAAGGACAGAGTTCAAGATCTTATCAGAATGGGAATTTTGGGTTTCGAAGACGGACAACCCCGATTCTTCAGCCAGCCAGTCGTTGCCCGAGGGCAAAGTCGAAGAAGGAACAATACCCAGCCCAAGGTTCGGATACACAGGAGTGGGTCACTTAAGCGGGATAAAGTTAGGAGTCAATAATAAAAGCGTCTCAGAAGATGAACTTGCACACAAGCGCGACCAGCTCGAGTATGAGAGGAACAATCTGAGCATGAAGTCAAAGAATGTACAAGACGAGTACCAGAAGCTGCACTTTGAATTCAAGAGTTTCGGTTTGGGTGACACCGCGGAAGAGTGGGTCAATGGTATGATTCAGCTGAGGAACGGTTCGTAACGTTTGGAAGCGTAAATGCAAGAATAGTAAGAATAAAGTCGATCATTATCAAAGAATTTGGAAGAAGCCGAGGCCAACGCGACTTTATCCAAAATGAGTTGAAAAGCGATGCCGGCCATGGAAGATATCCACGAAATCAAGTCCGCACTGGGAAAAGAATGAATCACAAGCCTTTCAAATGGAAAACACAAAGACTCAAAGAAGCAGATAGTGAGGCTCGAGCGCTTTACGTACCCGGTGAGATCCGTCTTTGGGGCAATGACTGTTAAGCTACAAAAGGTCGAGCAAACAATACAGGAGAAAGACCGGGACATGAAGATGGTTACGACTCAAGCCCGACAAGCAACTCAACAGATAGCAGATTTAGCCGATGCAGCAGCACCAATAAGCCAGAATATGGATCCAGCATTGGACCGAGTAAACAATACAGATAGCCGATGCACTTCATCATTTAATACATGGGGTTCGATGGCAGAATTAATCGGAAAATGGAACGAATTGAAGATTCGAGGCTTGACCAGTTAGAAGAAAAAATCGAGAAAGAGCTTAAGAAGAAAGAGAAGATAAATGTCTTCAATACGAGGAAATTCTGCCTAGTCCCTGATTTGGTCATTCCTCCAGATTTCAAGGTTCCCGTATTTGCGCAGTATGACGAAACCAGCTGCCCGAAGATTCACTTAACCATGTTTTGTAGAAAAATGGAAGGATACATGAAGAACGAAGAATTGTTGATCCACCATTTCCATGATAGCCTGACGGGACCAGCAGCAGTGTGGTACAACCGTTTGAACAGAAACCAAGTTAGGTCATGGGGTGACCTCGCTAATGCCTTCTTGTATCAATACAAATATGCTTTAGATTTAGCACCTTGTCGACAGTTTCTTCAGAATGAGAAAATGAGGCCAAATGAAAGCTTCAGGGAATATGCATTAAGGTGGCGATGTCTGGCGACCCAAGTCCAGCCCCCTATAGCGGAAGAAGAGTTGACTCCCTATTCCATGCAACGCTTCCCTCTCCCTTCTTCGATATGATGTTGGAGAAATCGAGAAGCGGATTCGAAGATTTCATGACGATTGGAGAAAGGATAGAATATGCAATCAAAGAAGGAAAATTGGGGTCTAAGTCTAAAGACCGAATCGAAGATAAGATAGATAAGGATGAAGACGTAAATGAGTGTCATCTCCAGGGTTCGCGTGGCCGTAAAAGAAGGAGACAGACTGACAAATCGGGGTCATCAAGGAAAATTCCTCGGACGAGCGCAAATTTGGAAGTGTTTGGAATATCTATCTCAGACGTTTGGCCTCATCTGGTAGAGGGTCACTATATTGTTCCTAGGCCGATGAAGAGTGCACCTGATCTGTATGCCCATAGTTTTGACTCAAGTAGTACATGCGAATTCCATATGGGGGCACCGGGGCATCCCACCAGAAAATGTAGACCTTTACTGGAGGAAATCAAGAAGCTGGTCAATGATGGAACCCTGACACAATAGCTGATCAAGCAGTGGAAGACCAAGGATGAGAAGCAAATCTACATAGTGCTGAAGAAGCCAGAGATGTCTCTACATTAAAATACCTTCCTGAAGTAATACAAGGAATCAACTCTATGTGACCCCATGTGGCAAAGATCTTTTGTGATGGGGCATGTTTGTTGATTTTTATCTTTAATAAAGAACACATTTCGCTTAACATATAATGTTTTTGAAAGCGCATAGATATTTTCTCGCCGTTGTAGGACACTGGATATCAATTGCAAGATGTGACATTAGATAGATGTCGTGACAACGATGATGTGTGATCTTCCCCACCAGACTCTGTCAGCAAAGCGAGATTATTACTCTTTCGATGATATTCAAGGACGAAAAAGCTCTAAATGTCAACCATGTAGAGTTGCTTGAAATTGAAACTCTAGGCATAATCTTCTAGGTAGTAAAAAAGGAAACAAAACAAAAAAGGAAGAGAAAAAGAGAAGAAAGAAAAAGAAATGAAAATGAAAATGAGAAAATAATAATAAAAAGTACTCCTATGTTCGAAACCTTGTAATAGGCTTGTTCGGATAAGAGTATGGAAATTTTGGGGCACTCCGCTGAAGCGATAGGGTGGAGATATATCATCCAATTCAAGAAACCTTAGCTTCATGAGTGATGGTAATATTTTCAAATCGTGACTATGCCGAGTAACTTGGGGAAGTGTTGTTTGCTCCATCGTTGTCCTCAAGACAAAGGACTGTGACGAATTGATTTCCTCAAATAATGATAAAAACAAAAACAAAAAAAAACAAAAAAAAGAGAAAAAAGAAAAATAGGCGATACCATGGGAAAAATTAAGACTCGCATCACCCAGAACTCTATTCCTAGAGTAATATTTCTGCGCTCAAATGGTTATACAAGCCTACCCTTTTGGGGGTGGAGTAGATAATGAGAATTGAGAAAGAGTAGTACTCTGCAGCAATGCGGTAATCATGAGGATGAACCGAGTCACCAGGGAAGACCTCACATCTTTGAATTACAAAGTGGTTGAATCTAAGCCACTCTTGCACATGATATCTAGAGCTCCTATGATGTGTTTTCAAAATCTTGTATGTTAATCTAAATGATACCCTTCAGTGGAACACCAATCAGCAAATTGACAAGTTAAAGCAACAAAAATTTCCATGTATTACTTCAGGGGTAAGATCCAGAACACAAGGTTGCGGATACTATTGGAGCCCCTAACCAGAAATAACCTCACAATGCATAACAGAGGTATAAGTGTCAAACAGCTCAAGAACAAGAAGCGAATTCCAGCCACGATGCCTTGATTGGTTCAAGAAAATGAAGGACGAAACATGACAAGAATGAGCTTACAAAGTGTGGGAACGGTAAAAAAGTAAACATTGAGTCTCCAAAGAATTAAAGCACAGAGATCGATGAATGGTGTCCGTCAAGAGACAACAAAAAGATTGAGGTTAAGAAGCATTTCGCTCACCACGATGACGAAATTAACAAATATTCAGAATATTGGGTCAAAAGAACTGGAAGATAGCCGAGCACGATCGAATGCGGCAATACAGAACAGAAAGAATAGTAAGAATCTCTGCACACGCATGATATAATGTTTGTCGGTGAAGCGCATGTAAAACCCCGAAGAAGAAAGGCGGGTGATCGTGCAAACGAACAAGAGCAGATGCCCATTGAGCAAAATTTGACAGAAATGAAGATCAAAATTGAGCATACCGCAAAAGGAAAGGAAATAGAGAAATCAGAAGAATGACTTTTCAGGACATAAGATTAACAAAGAAAAAAGAAAAAGAGGAGAAAGAAATCATAACATTACATGCATCATATAGATAGGGGCATGTCAATTTTGCTTGTTCCTAAACAGGTATTTGAAGAATTATCGAAGAATTTACCAAAGTCCATAAAACAACAGCCATGTCGGCGTCAGATCCAGATATTAAATCCTTCGGGTCATCGGTAAGTCCTTCGGGCACGATGTTAAATCCTTCGGGTCATCAGTAAGTCTTTCGAGCATGATGTTAAATCCTTTGGGTCATCAGTAAGTCGCCGGGCATGATGTGGCAGCATATCAGCGTGAGTCCCCATAAAACAACAGCCATGTCGGCGTCAGATCCAGATATTAAATCCTTCGGGTCATCGGTAAGTCCTTCGGGCACGATGTTAAATCTTTCGGATCATCAGTAAGTCTTTCGAGCATGATGTTAAATCATTCGGGTCGTCAGTAAGTCATTCGGGCATGATGTGGCAGCATATCCGCGTGAGTCCCCATAAAGCAACAGCCATGTCGACGTTAGATCCATGATATTAAATCCTTCGGGTCATCGGTAAGTCCTTCGAGCACGATGTTAAATCCTTCGGGTCATCAGTAAGTATTTCGAGCATGATGTTAAATCCTTCGGGTCATCAGTAAGTCCTTCGGGCATGACGTAGCAGCATATCCGCGTGAGTCCCCATAAAACAACAAACATGTCGGCGTCAGATCTAGATATTAAATCCTTCGGGTCATCGGTAAGTCCTTCGGGCACGATGTTAAATCCTTCGGGTCATCAGTAAGTCTTTCGAGCATGATGTTAAATCCTTCGGTCATCGGTAAGTCCGCCGGGCATGATGTGGCAAGATATATCGCGTGAGTCCCCATAAAACAACAGCCATATCGGCATCAGAACCAGATATTAAATCCTTCGGGTCATCGGTAAGTTCTTCGGGTACGATGTTAAATCCTTCGGGTCATCAGTAAGCCTTTCGAGCATGATGATAAATTCTTGGTCATCAAGTAAGTCGCCGGGCATGATGTGGCGATCTTAGTAGCGTAGGTCCAAAAAGGCACCTACGTAAAAAAAAAAAAACTGCATTTTCAAGCCCCAGTGAAAGGTTCCATAGAAAGAGAACCCTAAATCTAAAATCTCAAAAAGAACTCCCAATCGGAAAAATCCATCAGCGGCGCAAAAGGTTTTATATAGGAGAAACCAGCGTTGAAGGCGAAAAGTTCTATATAGGAAGGACTCCAAGCTTTACAGTCTCGAAGTGAAGGGTTCTATATAGGAAGAGCCTGTAGCTCCAAGATCGGAAGGTGACGAAGTCCTATATAGGAAGAACTTTCGAGCCTGAAGATTCAGCCAAGGAAGAGCGGAGATATCCAAAAGAACACGTTTTCCAAAGCTACAAACAGGAAGTCTGATAAAAATGAGTGCTTATGAATCTTTGCTTTGTTCCCATTCCATGAGAACAAGCAAAGAGGGGCAACTATAATCACTCATTTTTTACTTGTAAATACATATTAGTGTTGCATGTATGTTTATTATATTATATGTTTATTGTTTGCATGAGTTTTACTAATATATATAAAGGGTATGCATGTATATTATAAGCTATGTATGTATACATATTAAGGGTGTATGTGTGTCGCGTGTGTATGAGCGTATATGATTAATATATATAGATGTTATGTTAATTATATGTATTATTATACGTACGTATGCTAGAATATTATATTAATTAATGATTGTATAATATAAGTATACATTATCGTATGTATATGTATTGCTGTTATAATATTATTATTAATATTATTGGGCTGATAAAATAAAAATTAATTATATTAAACCCAAATAAAATTTACAGTCCAAGTCCAAGTCCAATTACAAGGCCCGGTTGGCCCAAATCTAAATCTTATCCAATTACAATGTGCATGTAACTGTGGGCCGTTGGATCAAGATCTGATCCAACGGCCACGATACAACTAAGAGGTCAAAAATATCTGTCAGGCGCGTGTTCCACACGTATGGACCGTTCGAGTGCCACGCGCGCGTGTGGTCCACGCGCGGTCGCTTCAACATTCCACGCGCGCGTAAGATCCACGCGTTCTGACTCCTCGACTGCGGAGCTTCACGTGGCGAAATCTGAAGCCGTCTCATCAAATCGAGGCTTCATCCAGGCCGATCGTTCTTCAAGCCATCTCGACCGTTAGATCAAATCTGATCTAACGGCCGAGAACGTGTCTAGCCGCTGGCAGAATGTCCATATCTCCACCGCGCCGATATTCAGTCCCCGTGTTCAGAACATGCCCAAGATAACAAGCAAAATTGTCAGTTCAATCCAGATCTGAAAAAGCAAGATGCAACTTGCAACAAAACGAAGACAATAATATATATGAAACGGGATAATAACAGAGAAGGGGGAGAGGAACAAAAGAAAAGAGAGAACAGAGATCTTGTAAAAACCAAAAATTGTAACCAGTCAAGTGAATCGAAAGACAGTCCAGTGGTAAATGTTTGTCTCTTTTTCTTACTTGTTTTCTTTACATGCATATACGAAAGAAAAAACAGAAACAAAAAAATAGAGTAGTCATACCGGCGTTGTTTGTGGGTCTTCCCTTCCTCAGTGATAAGCCTTTCGGCTTCTACAAGCCAGATCTGGTGAACTAAAGGGAGGAGAAGACCCTTTGTAGTTTTGTTTTGGTCTAAAAAAAATATTTTTTTGGTTCGTATTTCCTAGATCTAGGGCGAATAGAGGTATATCCTCTGAATCCAACCTAGGATTCGTATTGAGGACGAAATGGGGGTTGTTTTTGTGTGTATTTTGGAGTCACGTAGGCGGCCGGCCGGTTAGGCGGCGGTGGAGAACACACGTGGCCGCCGCCGGATTCTCGGGTTTCAGAGAGAACAGTTGAGAGAACGAAGAACATATGATTCTTACAAAAATCAAAAAAATGAAACGAATGACCAAAATTTGATTTTTGGCCAAAAAGGGGGCTTTTATAGTTGTTATTATTTCGTTAAATGGGTAAATTACGCACTTAATCCCACCGCGTTCTTAATATTTTCGTTTTTGTTTCGCCGCATGGTATAATTACAATCCCAATCCCCCTGATATTTCAAAAGTTTACAATCTAGTCCCTAAATTACACCAAAGTCGGTTTCTAAATGGTAAAATTACGCCCTTAACCATCCCGCGTTTTTGAATTTTTCACTTTGAGTCTGCCCCTTGGTCTAATTACAATTCTGATCCTTTTAGGTTTTGTTTGTTTCGCAATTTCATCCCTAAATTACATATTATTGCTCTTTAATTTTCGCCACTTGACTTTTTGTTTTTCTTTCATTTGATTCTATATCCCTTGTAAATACTCATGTTCGTATTATAATCGTATATGTTGATGTATTCTATTATTTTATTTCATGTCCCTCATATATGACTCGTATTTTATGTTTATATATGTGTTAAGCTTATAATATTCATGTATTTTTATCCATTTATTTGTATTAAAACATGTTATGTTCTATCCGACTAAGAAAAACAAAGCATGTTCTTGTATTTTTGTAACGTATTGTATGTTTTCTTAACTTTTAGGTTGCGTGTTAGTGTGTCTTCTTTTATGCATAATATGTTGTTCCATATACGTTAAAATATGTTTTATTGTTAGCATGTATGTCCTTTTGAAATATTTGTCTGTCTATATACATAATTTTTCCTGCATTGTTGTTCCAACTTGTTAAAGTTGTTTTTATCTATTATTTAGAATAATATGTATATAGGCATGTTTTAGTCTAGAATATCATTTATGTTAGATTAGTATTCTGGTATGTCAATATTTATTATATTTAAATATTTTGCCATGTTTTACATTTTTGTCACTAAGATTGCATATGATTTATAACTTGTTAATGCGGTGTCCTTTTATCCGAGCGTAAACGGGGCCAGTATCAAGCGTAGTGATAGTGGTTGGGCGTTTATTCTCGGATAACGGGACCCTTAAAATTAATTCGCAATTATGACCGAATTTTAAAATAATCGTCACTTTAATCCAAAAAATCCAATATTAATAAAGCGGTAATTATTAAAGTACCAATTTTGGGCGGTGTGGGGGTGCTAATCCTTCCCCATCCGTAACCGACTCCCGAACCCTGTCTTTTTGAATCTCTGGTTTCATGGTGTCCGGCCTACCTAAGTGGCCGGTGGCGACTCCATTTTTTTAAAATGTGATTTTTTTTAAAAACCCCATGGAATAAATATTTTATATCCAAAAGAATCACAAACACCTTCAAAAACACCTTCGGAAAACCCACGTTTTTATTTAGCGATAGAAAAAAGGACATCGCTACACAGAGTAATCAACTTGGTTTAAAGACATCTAAAACAAGTTAAACCATAGCATTTGTTTATCCCAACTATACCCTTTCATCCAACATATTAGTACCAATCGAAAAACCAAAACAATACAAGGTAACATGGCAGCCTTTTCAATTTATTAAACCTTTCCAACCACAAATCTAGAGAAGAATAGTCCATCCATAAGTTCTGCAACACTCGATGAGACCCAATCTTACAATATCCATCTACATCTATTATGCATTTTTGCATAGGTTGTTACTTTGGAACCCACAAAAATTAGACTAGAAAAAAATTGCACATTTCAAATTGAGTTTCATTAGAATTATCTCTCACTCTCAATCATTCTTAAAAGACCAGTGACAGTTTTGTGCTCAACTTCCGGGGCCAGAGAAAGATGTTTACGGAAGAGTTGCAAGCCCATGTCCCACAAAGAACGTACATTTGGGTTTTGTTTAACATATGTTCTGTCCAGGTACAAGGCTATACCACGAATCATCGACATTTGATCACAAAGATCTTGCCAACATTTCTCAACAAGTGATAAGAAAACCACCAGGTCAGGGCTTTGCCCAACCAAAGATCTTAATGCCACAGATATATGTTCTTCACACCCTTTTTCAATTCGTTGGTAAAGACTTCCTCCCATCTTGTGCAGGCAAAGATCATTGACAGCCTGAAGGGAGAACGCTCGATATCAAGGGGCAATATTGCTCACACTACAAATGGCTATAAATTAATAACAAAAAAAAAAGAGAAAGGAAAAAAAGGTGAGACTTACCTGATAAAGCTTCTCCAAGTCACAAGGATCCGGTTGCTTCAGAAATATAGCATTAATGGCTGACTTCAGCTTTGCCCATGTTTCCTCCTCAAAATTTGTAGGCAATGTCGGTTTTGCTACAGAGAACCAAGACAAGAAGTTGAAGTTGTATCAGAAACCCTCATGAGTATATGTTCTAAATATTTTCATTGTTAACATTTAACAACTGCAATACTCTTCTAGATTTCTAGTTGCTTACAATTAGTTCATGTAAACAATATATAACCAGATTTGCATAAAGAATCGAACTTGCTTCAAACCTCATTACAGTTCCTTGCAATATAATAACAATCACCTGCTAACTAAAAGCCATATTTAGCTGCTTGGAAAGATGAACAAATTGCATCAAATATACTTACAAACACATAGTTTTCAATTTACACAGCCTAAATGACACAACCCGATTTTAATTAATCAGTGTTAGATTAGTATAACACTAAAAGTAATAAACACAAATTTAACAATACTAAGATCTTAAAATCGAACAAAACCCCTAGTTTCTAAAATTCACCTCCTCTAATACCCATTTTTCGTTCCAAAAACGACCCAACAACCCAAGGCATTCAATTGCAAGATCGAAATCTCGAATCAAATGAAAAACGGAAATGAAAAAACACCCAGAAAAATAAAATAGACAAGAAACGAGATCAATTAAACTGGAACCCAAACCTTTAACGAGTTTGATGACAAGCTTTTTGGCGGGTTGAGGTAGGGTAGCCTTTTTGCGAGACAAGTTAGCGGCGGCGGGAGCGGGAGCATCGTCGGACTTGGAATCATCGTCGAGGGCCATAGACGAAGGGTCGAAAACGACGTCGTTTTCGTTGTGAAGGCCGTTCTTATTCGGGTCGAGAGAGCAAGCCACGGCTTGGGACTTGGCTTTCTTCATGGGCGGCTGAAAGTGAGAAGCAGAAGCGGCGGCGCTGGAGCTGAGAGAGCGTTTGGTAGGGGGGAGAGACATGAAAAGTGATCAACAAAGCATTGTAACAAAACTTCAGCTTCTGTTGATTATTGAATTCACTTTCTTCTTTTGCTTTCTTCAGTTCTCCCTTCTGATTTCTCCTTGTTTTACAGTGTAAATAATAGGGTGAGATAACGAGAAGGGAGCAGAAGATCAAAGAAACTAAGTGAAAGAGAAGAAGGAGAAGAATGGAAAAACCTTACCCTTTGCTTTGTGAGTTTGTGTCAATGTTTGGTGGACTTATTGGGCTGTCGGAGTTGGAGTATTTGATTTTTCTTCAAAGTTGGCCCAGTAACCATTTGTGGGCTGTGGGTGAAATTTCTTCATGGATCAGGTTGGGTCGAGTTTTTGTCGATCCACACCCTACCAGAAAATTCAACACCTTCACTCAAATTCGACTCGTCCGACATTTTATGATACTTCATTTGATTCAAATTTTAGAGTAAAAATTTGAACCCGACCTGACCTGACATAAATAATTTTTTTATTTTTATTCGATAAAATAGTGAGTTAATTGAAAAAATACAAATAGAGAGAGGACAATATAACAATTGTTTCATTTTTATCAAACAAAATAGGGAGATACTTAAAATATATATATATATATATATATAAATATGAGCATTATAGCAATTATATCTAAATATTTAGAATAAAATTAATCTATTATTTCAGGTAGGGTCAGATTGAATATTTTTTATCTTAAACTCAAATCTGACCCGACCCTATCTCACTCTAAAAAAATCCGGCCCGAACACGATCCAAACCTAAAATTTTCTTTAAAAAATAAGACCTTAAAAGATCAGATCGGACCAGATCAAATCAGAACCCATCAAATTTGGTTCAAATGACCATCCCTGAACACAAATAAATACTCTGTAAAACAAATACCAATTGAACTCCTACACATAACGACAGATCAATTAGTGAGAAAAACTTCAATACACATGCTGTGTAAACTAAAGTTTACACAAGCCTTTTGGGATTAGTTTAGGGTTTAGAGTTTAGGGGTTTGGGGTATAGGGTTTAGAATTTAAGGTTATTGTTTAGAATTTAGGTTTTAGGGTTTAGAGTTTAGTTTTTTAGGTTAAGGTTTAATTTTAATTTCAATATAAATAAGCAGGCTTATGTAAAATTTATTTTATATAGCATGTGTATCAAATTTAAACCCTCAATTAGTATGGCATTTAACAAAATGAAATACATAAATATTCATTTAAAACACATGAAGGAATATAACATTCATAGAGCCTTCCAAAATCCATCACGTGCCTTTCAAAATACATAATCATTTAAGAATAAAAATATTGTCCCTCTTGATTCCTCTGTGTATACTTTAATATTAAAAAAATGAATTTAAGGTTTAAAATTATAATTATTTTTAGATTTTAAGGTTTATGATTTGTGGTTATAGTATGTTAGGATATTTGTTTTGATATAATAATTAAAAAATAGTTTTGGACTAAAGTGAAAAAATTTCAAAAATGTTTTTAAGTCAAAACAACTTGAAAATAAGTTTGAGGTATTTTCAAAAAGTTTTGGAAAGGTTTAAAACGTTTTTAAATAGCTAAACCCAACTTTTCTAAAGGCCCGTACCGATACGGTCCCCCGTATCGATACCAGTTAGGGTTTCAACTACAGTAATTTTACAGAACTAAAAACTCGTACTAGTACAGGCCTACGCATACCGATACGTAGAGGGTCGTACCGATACGCTTATACGCATACCGATACCATGTGTTTTCAAACCCCCCAACGACTAGTTTCCAAGAAGGGCGTACCAATACGCAAATCATGCGTATCGATACTCGTATACAGAACCGCGCCCAACGGCTATTTCCAATTATAGGTGTACCGATACGGGTAACCCACGTATCGATACCGAAAGCATATGAAGTGAAAATTCAGCTTGGAACTTGTCCCCAACGGTCTCCAACGGCTAGAAACTTATTTGGGAGGATAAAAAGACCCTTGAAGCTCCAACAACAACTAATGATCAACATGCCAACATGTCTATGATTGTAATTAAGTCTTTTGTGCTTTAATTCACATTCTTTGTATAGACTACACTTGTGAGCCAAAATGTTTATGTAAGCTCAAGTGTATTAGGATTTGGGTGAGTGCTTAAAGAGTGCAAACATCTTCCTAAGAGAGGGATTTTCGTTTGCTTTTTTTTTCTCTCTTGTAAAGAGGGTTAGCTTGGCCTTTGGAGTATAGGTCAAGTGATTGTAAGGCTTTCCTCCTAAGCCTAGAAAAGGGGAAGACTAAAAGTTTTAGCGGATTTGAAAATTCTTAATGGGAAAGCTAAGGTAGTAGATGTAGGCTTTGGTTAGAAAGCTGAACCACGCTAAAATTCTTGTGTAATTTTTCCTATCTTTTTGCTTCCACCATCATCACCCAAGAAATTACTTCTCCACCACTTGGCGACACATTTCGGTTGATTCATCGAGCCCAACAGAGTATGATTTAATTTTTTAGTATTGGATGATACATACGGACACCAAAGAGAGCGGAAAAGTTATGATTATTGTTAGATTTTTGTTCATCGTTTAATTGTATATATAGAATATAAATCATATGTCCGTTTTTATGTCCATATGTATGCTCTAACATTAAAAAATAGGGTTTAAGGTTGAAGTTTAAGGTTAGTGTTTAAGGTTTATGGTTTGGGATTTAAGAATTAGGGTTAGAGTGTATAGTTTAGTTTATTAATGTTCCGGCATAAATAGAGACACCAAAAAAGGACAGGATTTTCGTTCATATATATATATATATATCATTTACTCTTTTTTGTGCCCCTATGTATGTCTCGATATTGAAAATTGAGTTTAGAATTACGATTTAAGGTATATGGTTTAGTTTGTAGGATTTAGTGTTTATAATTTAAGATATAGTGTAAAAACATAGATTTTAATTTTTTTAATGAAGATATACGTAGGAACATGAAGAAGTGCATAGAATTTTTGTTTATATATATATATATATATATATATATATATATATATATATATATATATATATATATATATATATATATATATAATCCTCTTGCACTAAGTAAACCTTAAAGGTTTTATACTTTTTTGGACTATTGGATGAAGGTAAATGGATGGTTGAGATTAACAGTAGAAATTATGAAGATTATCACAAAAAAAATAGATAAAAAATAATCTTAGACATTTATTATCCTCATTTAACGGTCCATAAAATGTATAAAAGTAATTGAGTTTTATATTGTGCGGGTAAATCTTAACCTTATATATATATATATATTACATTGTGTAGGTCGATCTTAACCCGTATATATATATATATATAGTAATCTAATTGACAGCATAATCACTTGCTTATTTCTCCAAACACGAGGATGAGTAAATTAAGAACCCTAACATGGAAGAAAGAAAGACGGTCAACAATTCCTTATATGCGTGCGTTGACCAAGACCATTCCTCCTTTCTCAAACATCAAACGGTTTGACTCAGATTTTCGGTCAGTCAAGACTGCGTACATATAATTATTCGGTCAAACTTCACTTTTAGTCCCTCTAAAATGTTGAAATTTTAGATTTAATCCTATACTAATTTTACATGGTTTGTTCATGTTTGTCCAGGTTGTTAATTGTATTAGCGATTCCTATTAAGTGTGATTTTCTTAGAGGAATCATTAAGGATGTATTTGTTTCACTGAAAATAACTTACATGTCAATAAAATAAGTCATTTTTTCTGTAAATTCACTTCCCCTTTTCAAAGTGTTAGTCATTTTCCGAAAAATAACTCTCTACAACAATATGATGTTTATATAAATCGAGCAAAATGTTATTATATTAATAATAAAATTTAATTTTAATTATAAGAATATTAAAAAATAAAATATTGATATAAAACCCATACTTTTCAATATTGTTAAATAAAAGAGTAAAAAAAATTGTGTCTTGGGGGCAGGAACCCCTGCCATATAAAGGCCTCTGTCCCTGGTTAATATTGTTAATGTCTAACAAATTATAACATAAAAGTAATAAGACCAAATTACATCAAATTAAAGGTATATGGACTAAATCATACTAAATTTTATCATAATAAAGAATCTAAGACCAGAATTTCAAAGAGTCAACTTGTTTTCATCTCTGCAACCTCACCATCTCTTCAAACCCTACCTTTCTGGCATTGGTCCCCTTATGTTCTTTTTCCCTATATAAAACCATCAAAACCCTTCAACCCATATCTTAAACTTGCTGTGTGTTTTCGAGCGAACAATTTAGCTTGTCTGATTACCTCGATTCCTTTCTTTTTTGTGTGGTTGTGCTCATTTTCTACAATGGCGACTACTGCTCCTACATCGTTCGTTAAAGTAGTGCTAATAGATACTCGGTACGTCGAAACCGATCCCCGTAGCTTCAAATCCGTAGTTCAAAGGCTCACGGGCAAGGATTGTTGCGTGTCTTGGATAGATGAGAGCTCGTTTTCCTACAGGAAAACGGAAGCGAATAATGTTGCTGGAAAGGTTGCAGCAGAAGGGTCATACGGCACTGCCGCCGCAGGCTGCGGATATAGCGGTGGTGTTGCCGGGGGCAGCAGTGGCGTCGATCGTGTTTGCATGTTAACCGAGGGTTTTTCTTTTAAAGAATTGGATAGGTTGATCTTGGAGGCGCCACCATTGGATGAGTTGAGCTGGTTGTGGGCTGAGTAGTGAGTACTAGCTAGAGAATTAGCATTATACCCGGTGTTTTGTATAGCATTCTGTTCTCATAATCTTTCATATTAGTTCATTTCACAGATTCTTACCTTTTTTTTCCTGATATATCTTCTTATTCGTTGTACGGAACATCGAAATTAGTCCTTTCCGAACGCATATTCTTACACTTTTGGCTTAAAAACAGACACATAATACAACTAGTTTTTTTTCTTGACAAAATATGATTTTATTAATATTGAATCATACAAAGACTAATTGCGAGCCTCGTTAAAACCTCACTAATACTAAACGGAAGAAAAGAGTACAACGCTACCAAGTGTAATATGGTCCCCTTAACATTCAACCATAACAAAATACACCTTCACCCTAGTCTCGTACAGACAAAAAAAACGCCCTAGAACAAACAATGTAAAGTTGAAAAATTCAGCAACAACCCTCCCAATTGACTATACTGCAGCATAATCTCACAACACTTCCAAGAAACAAATTACCCCTGCACCATATTCTCACACAGTAAACTGTAGCATTGAAAAAATAAAATAAAATTAAAAAAATCACCAGGCGATTCTCCTAATTTAAGGCTAAAAAAGGTTTTTAAAGTGAAACGTGTTTTAAGGCAAGTCATTTTAAGTTTCTTGAACAAATTTCTAAACTTGTCATATTTTAACTTTAAATTAGACTGTTGTATCGTAGAATCACGCATAATACAATTGAAGGATAAGACAACATTAACAAGGACAACACGTGCCAGAAGACTTCACATACCCGAAAGGTAGCAACGTCGTTTGTAAGATTTCCCTCCATTCCGATTGCAAACAGCTTTGATTTCTTGTAATTAGTAGACAATCCCCAGAAGACTTCAAAATGTCTTAAAATGCATCTCATAGTCTTTATGCTCTCTCATGGTCAGCCTTAAGAAAAGAATTGTGTCATCGGGGTATTGGAGATGTGACAAAGTATAACCATCGATAAGATCAAAGAATTCTTTCACGAAACCTAACTCCACATTTCTATTGACCAATAAGTAGAGGTGGCTCAAAGATTTAATAAGAGGTATTGTACAATTTATTAAAGGTATAATGCCAAAAAAAATATCCATAACGTTTGATTAATTAGTTATTTTAACTCTTATTTTTTTGAAGTAATTTAACCCTCAACGTTTCATTTTGGGTCAAAATGACCCCTCTGTGAATAAAAACTATTAGTCAAGTGACAATAAATGGCTTGAATGTTGGATTAAAATCCGTAATTGTGGGCACATATATATAATATATACTGCTATTATAAAGTATGACACAAAATTAAGTGACCAATTATGTTAGGCGTGTCATGGGTATTAAAATGTCATGGAAATAAAAGTGTAGATACCATCAGATGTATTTATAATTTGATGAGGGGCATAGTTATAAATGCTTAATAGTTGATTATTAAATCAATTATATAAAGAGGTAGTTGTCCCCAAGAAATAGGTTAACTTGTTTTTCTCTTATTCCCGCCAAAGAGTTTTACATCAAGAGAAAACATATCTTCTTGGAAGATCAATACCATAGATTTAGTCTTTCAAGATCCAGATTCAAGGATTCCAATATATCAGATATAATCAGGTACGCTTCCCATTCGGTTTATTGTTCTTGATGATTTGACATGATAGATCATGAGTTTAGATTTCATATTAATTTATGATTTGATTCTAACAAGTTGCATCAGTGCCTCGTCATGTTGAATCATTGAGAATCAATTGATTTATTTGATTTTGGTTGATTCGTTCTGAAATCTTATTTTAGGTTTTAATTTTGATATGATGTTTGAGTTGATTTATGCTTAATTTTTTTAAATCAAAACCCTAAGTTTGACGATAATTGAATCCTTATTATGGTTTAAAATCATTATATTTCGGTGTTTCAATTATGTATTTGGGTGTGGTTTTGATTTCTATGTTGCGAATTCTCTTTAGAATGCAATACCTTTTTTTTTTCAATTAGTCGCACTTTTTTTAAATTTGCCGACTACTATTGTTAGTATATTAAATTTATTTTAGTTTTTCATGTTCGATAACCCTTATGTTGCTACTGTTGAATTTTGGGTTTAATACCAATGGAAATTTGCGTCTTATAATTGGTTAGAATTCACTAGCAATAGTATAGTTTTGAATGTGGAAATATTGATTTATCATTTAATTTCTGTATTGTTTTTGATTCTTTAATAATTGCATATAATAATTCAAGTTATGACATATATATTTGATTTAAAATATATATTCAATTCGGTTTGATCAAAATTTTAGTTTTGTCGTTAGTTATTAAAAAAAGTTTGACTTGGGCTTTGTCGTGGTAAATTTATCGTGACTTGGAAACTTTATAATCAGGTTAGCTCTCAAAGCTCTATATTAGGATTAGCCTAATAAATTATGGTTGAATTTATTAAATCTTGTTTAGTTTTGAACAGAACCTTTGGCTTAAATTTATTTCATACTATGCTTAATTATGCCATTAATGTTATCTACGGAATATACATTTGGTTTTGGTTATGGAAAACATGTCATTAATCTTCTGGAATTCATATTCGATTCAGTTTGATCAATAATTCATTTCTTTTGATCGTTAGATTATTATGCACATTAAAGTTTCATGCGATCAATATATGAATTATTCATTTATATAATATTTCTGTTTTTTGACTTTTAGTTAAAGATTGATTATTTTGAATCCGACTTTAATTTTGGTAAATGCATGTTTAAGGAATTTTTTGAGTAACATTCAAAGATTTCGTTTTTTCGATTTCTGATAGCCCTATTCAGACAATCTTATGTTGGGTTATTTTGGAAACTTAAGTGTTATCAGAAATTTCAATTTTGACTGTTACATAATTTTAAATTTGGATATCGGTACTTTATGTTATATATTTTAAGATAAATTAATTGAAACATTAAGTCACCAAAGTGACATCTCTTGTGGAAATTATTTATTTTAAAATATAGAATGTTTTGTGCATGTAAGTCGATTTATGTTAGTATTAATCGGCCCAAAGGAATGTTAATAATTAACGTTATTACATGTGCAACTGTGGTAATAAACATGTGATAATTATTCAGTTTTATATGTGAACAATAAAACGGCCCAAAGAAAGATTTCTGTTTGACATGTTCTTATTATCAATGTTTGATTACTGTACCAAGATATCACTTGCAAGTTAATGTTTTGTCCAAAGATGAAATATTAATGGAATGTCCGGTATCTTGATATTAGGTTTACCTTTATTCAAATTTATTATTAATTTGGTTATCTTTTAATTTGATTGAAAGATAAAATTAAGAAAAATATTTTGAAACAATTAAATTCATATTTTGGCTTCGGATGTCTAATATTTTAATGAATTAATTGAAACATAATGTCACCAAAGTGACCACTTTTGTGTAGTTAGTTTATTTAAAATATTAAGATAATTATGGGTTTTTGTAATTCATGCGTTTATTAATTGGCCCAAAGGAAAGTTAATATTTGGCCGAATTACAATGACAACCGTGGTGATAAATGTGTGACAATTATAAGGTATTTTATGTGAACAATATGTTAGTCCAAAGATTAATCTATTGTTTGACATAGTTTATTGTCAATGTTGGATTGCTATAACAAGAGTACCGCTTACAGTTAATATTATTGTCCAAAGACTTGATATTAATGTTGTGCTTGGTATCTTGAGGGGAACTAACCATTATTTTGAATTTATTGTTTATTTATGGATATGGATGTGAGCTTGCTTTTATTTATTTATTTTTGTTCTCTATTTAGCTAATTTAACTTTTGCTATCACAATATCTTTTAATATACATTCTACACTCACGTTTAGTGAAATTAATTTCAAGGAATAGAAAATGAACTTACATAAAGTATTTGGTTGTATGAACATAGACCTTGCACTAAGGGAAGAACAACTTGCACCTCTCATGGCGGTAAGTACCCATAAAAGGGATTTTGAGAGGTGAGTTCGTTCAAATTGCATGAGTTTAATGATCATAAAGTACAACATTATAGAATTCTTTAGGAGCACAAATCTAAAGATATTACTCATACTAAGGGTTTCCTTGATAAAATTGAGATAAATTTTACTAAAAAATAATGTTAAGGTTAATATGACATCACTTTTGACTTACTTGATGTCTATGAAGTATAAGAGTCAAGAAAATGCGAGGGAGTACATTATGAAAATGTTTAATATTGCTTCAAAATTTAAGGCACATCAGATCGAACTTTCTAACAATTGTTTGTTCTTATGGTTTTGGCACCGCTTCCTATACAGTTAACCAATTCAAGTTACAATTGTCAAAGGGAGAAATAGACTCTATTTGGGCTCATTTCTCATTGTGTTAAAGAGGAAGAAAAGTTGAAGAATTGTAAGTGTAAAAATACTCATTCGGTTAGTGCTCATTTAGTTAGTGTCTCTAAGAATAAGGGCAATAAAAAATATATTAGAATAAAGTGGCTAAGGGTCCTAATCAAAAGAAACAACAATAAGTTATAATTCTTTCAACAACAAAAAACAATAAGTTATAAAGTATTGATTCTTTTGTATGAGTTAGGACACATGTGAAGAAATTAAACTTCAAAAGTGAGCAACTACTTCGATTATTTTGAGTGATCCATGGGCTGTAAATTTTATGATCCCACAATAAGGATTATTTTAAGGAGAGATTTATAACATTTTTAGGATGTTGAGTTTGGAGGGAGAAATAAGGTTAGATACATTGCTATTGAGGAGAAGTTGGATTATAATTTAATTCATACTATCACTTTTGATGATGTTTAGGTTTTCACACCTATCATAATCAAGAAGTGAATCAAGTACCTCGGCAAAACAATGTTGAACAACTCTCATTCAAGATAAGATAATTGTTTCAGAATAACAAACTCAACAACCTTAAAAAATAAGCGTCATTAAAGATTCCATGTGCATAATCTATTGAGAATTTAATTTATGCTCAAGTATGTATGCGTTCGGATATTGTGTACATTGTCAGAATGTTAGACAGATATTTAAGCAATTCTATTTTGAACCATTAGATAGCAGCCAATAAGGTTATGAGATTTGTTTAGAGAACAAAAAAATTACATGCTCACATATCGGAGTTCTGACAAGTTAGAGATCATCAAGTTTACAGACTACGATTCTATTAGAATATTGATGCAAAAGAATTTTGTCACATGAGCTGCTAATTATAGATCGAATAGAAAGACCACTTCAGTTATTTTGTGACAATAAATATGCATTCATTTATTCTATAAACAATAGGAACACTTCAAATTTGAAGCACGTAAATATTAAGTTCCTAGTTGTTAAAGAAAATTCTGAGTGGTTGTGTGTCTATAGAGCATCCTAGTACAAACTCCATTTGGTAAGAAAAATTGGGTCAATTTACCCTTCACTACCAAGTTTGATGATTGTTTCATTTTCAACATAAACCAAGTTCAACAAATGGATCGAATTCACCATTATGATCAAAATGGGTATATTTTCAAAACATATCCTTTTGTGAATTGTGTTGATTTTTTGTTGATCATCTTGAAGAAAATGCTACATATATATAGCTTTAATTTTATCATATGTAATTTCCTAGAGTAACCAAATCTCATTGTATTTCTTTCGATTCAACTATATCAGCAGTTTCAATTAGAATCGATGATTATAAATATCAGACCGAATAATTCAACGATTCGAATCTAATCAATAAGGTTTACTATTTGGTTGCGAAAAAAGCTTTCTTTGATACACTTTTGGACGTGGAATCCATAACTGTTAACTTTCTCTTTGCTTTCTTTCCCTCATCTTTTCTCTCCCCAAATACCAATAAAAAAGATTGGTTTATACATATAATAAGAAAAGTTGATGAAAATAATACATGGGATAATGAAAAGGTTTAAGCTTTGTTTAGTTGTTTAATCTTCAATCCCAGAGGCAGAAATTGGATGAGCCACTTTATTCCCTATGGCCAAACAACCGTCAGCATTGGTCACAATATGCCATCCCTTTTCTCACAAAGGAGCTTTTGTTTGGGGTTCTCTTTTTGGTTGTCCTTTATCTATTAAGAGGTGTATGGGGGAGACAATGTAAGCTCAGACATGGCTAATGTTGATGGGGATCGATGGTCTTCTCGTTCCTACATTTGAAAGTTCGGACCCGTCTTTCATTTCAACCACTACTTGATTAAACATTTGATGAATACATTAACAAATCAATCCACGGGATTAAAAAATATCTTATATCATCTAATATGAGTTCAAATATTGATATTAACAGAAAATATAATACATTTTTATTTAATAAAAGAACGAATCAATCCACGGAATTAAGAGTCACATATTGTACTGTCTTTTAGCACATATTTTCAAATTAGGCCTAATAATATCAATTTCAAAAAGGATTAAGTTAAAATATCGTGGTTCTCAATTTCTTATTAAACTTTAAGATGTTGACAGGTGAATAATTTGGGTACCATAAGTTTCATTACAAACATTAAGCCAAAGACAATAAAGGGCAAAATATAAAAGAAATAAAACCACTTGTGCTTTATTTTATGTTTATATCAATGTCGGCACGATGAGGAAAGTTTGGTATATACTCCCTATAATAAAATATTCCAATACACTAACCATGTAAATTTTGGTTTATACATACCTGTTAATTTTAAGGTTTATAAGTTTAGTTTATGTTTTATTGTTTATGAATTTAGAGTTTAATATTTTAGAATTTAAAAATTTGGTTCAGAATTTAATATATATGTTTTAGGGTTTAATTATAATTTTAGATTTAAGATTTAGTGTATAAAATTTAGAGTTTGGGATTCAATTAATAGCTATACCCTTACTTTTGTGTATTATCCTAAAGGACCTAAATTATTGGTGTGGGAATTAATGATAATTTCCGGCATTAATTAATTGGCATTTTGTTTAGGGATGGACTAAAGGGGCTGGAAGGAGAGGTCACCCTTTGAAAATTTGAAATTTGCATATGATTTATAATTTTTTTTTAGAAATTTTCTATGTATTTTTTATTAAAAATCTATTTTTGCCGTTCTAAAATTGTATAAGTTCACCCCCTTAAATTTTTATAAGTTTGCCTCCTAACATAAAATTATGCTTCAGTCATGACTTGTAATGCTTTTCTTAAAGATGAACTTCATAGGTTTCAGCACAAATGAGGAAGATGATCTTATGAAAAAGTAAGATTTGATCCTTTCTACATGGATTGGTAGTTTGGTGCTATGGAAATGGAAGTTGTATCCATATGCTGGTTCCAAGAAGAAATAGGATCATTTGTTGGCATGCTGTGATGAAACAAAAGAGTGTCTGTGAATGGATGAACATAACCTTTCCTGCTCATCTAGGGATGATAGACTGATATAATTTTGTGAATTCTGCACCGCACACGTTTCGGTTGGGATAGATATGAGAATGAGTTTAGTGGGTAGTGGACGAGTGTAGATGTCAACAATCATACCTGTCGTGGGTAATGAGTAGGTGATGAATTTAAGGCTTTATCCGCCCCATATTCGTCCACCCACTACCCACAATATGAATTTTTAGACCATTATAAATTTAGAGATAAGTTCACGAGCTATTCTGTAAACCTTAGGATTCTAAAAGGGCGTGCCTTGTAATATGACCATTATGATTTTTTCTGTTATGTTTGATATTAGTGGTTGTTTGGCTGACAGGTTTAACGGGTACGAGTTGGGTGGTGGATACCAAACTAGATAGTGGGTGCGGGTGTGAATTTGGAAATGTACCTTCGTCCCGTTTACCATCCCTATGAACATTTGCTTGCAGCAAAAGAACCCATAGCTTGAGGAGTTTCTTCCGGCCCAACTGTGGGTTCCAAGAAGAAATAGGATCATTTGTTGGCAGCCTGTTCATCTACTTGCAGCAAAGCAAGCCAACTGTGGGTTGGAGAAGGCTGCACATCCCACAAATTTCCACCATTCAGCACATGATTCCAAATCATAAGGGAAATATAAACTTTTATCGAACACCGAGGGGCGAGGGGAGAGATGATTCCAACCGGAACCTCGAATAAGTTCCCGAGCAAGGAGCACATTTTCAACGAGAACCCTACCTTCTAAGAAAGTAGTCTGGTTCCTTGCAAAGATCATAGGAAGCTCCCCTTTCAACCTACTAGTAAGCAACTTTGTAACACATTATAAAAAACTTGTGCAGCAAGAAAAGGCTAAAATAAAACCAAATCTGCCATCCATCTCGCCAAAGGAGCCAAATTCTCCCTGCTGGAGTCAAATCCGCCTAAAATAAAACCAAGATGCGTGATTGAATATAGTCAGCAAAGCAATAACACTATCAACTAACAAATGGTTGGTGAACTAATGGCTATAATTGATAGACACTCCATGACTGCAGAAGAATCTTTAAGCAATAATGTAACAAAAAAAGGGTGCGTCGGTGTTAAGAGTGCGTGACCCAAATTTTATTTTGATTCAGTCCAATTGATGTAGACATAAAATTAAGGTTAAATTAGGTATGCGGAAAATTGATAGGCAGGCCCGGTCCTAAGCCAGGACAATAAGGGCGTCTGCTCATGGACCACCGCTCAAGGAAATTACATGTATGTAATTTTTTTATTTATATTTTCTGAAAGAGTCTAATTTTTTTAATATTTATTACTGGGGTCCAATTTTTTTGGTACTCGTTAATAAGGGGCTAATTTTTTTTCAAAATTTATTATTAGGGGTCAAATCTTAAAATTTATTTTTTTCTAATACTTGTTATTAGAGGCCTAATTTTTTTCTAATATTTGTTAGGGTAAACTACATCAGTAGTTACCGAACTACGGTTTCTTTCATATTTTGGTCACCGAACTATTTTTTGGCAAAAACATCATTAACGTTATGTTTACTTCATATTTTGGTCACTGAACTATTGTTTTTTGGGCAAAAACATCACTAACGTTATGTTTCCTTCCTATTTTGGTCACCGGCCGTTATAAACTTAACGGTTTTGCTGACGTGAAATTTTATTTTATTTTTTTAATTTTCCATGTCATTTCTTCTCTCTCCTCGTAAGCAATATATGTTATTTTATAATATTTTTATTCAAACCAGCATGGTGGTGACACGTATCACTGCATATTAGTGGAATAAAATGAATGAAAAATCAAGCCCCTTATGCAGCCAAAGAGAGGGTGACACGTGTAACTACCTAATAGGACGGTGACACGTGTAACTGCCTATTAGTCGAATCTCTCTAGCTGCATAAGGAGCTTGATTTTTCATTCCTTTTATTCCACTAATAGGCAGTGACACGTGTCACCATCCTGTTAGTTTGAATAAAAATATTATAAAATAACATATATTGCTTACGAGGAGAGAGAAGAAATGACATGGAAAATTAAAAAAAAATCCACGTCAGCAAAACCGTTAAGTTTTTAACGGCCGGTGACCAAAATAGGAAGGAAACATAACGTTAGTGATTTTTTGCCAAAAAAAAGTTCGGTGACCAAACTAGGAAAGAAACCATAGTTCGGTGACTACTGGTGTAGTTTACCCTATTTGTTATTATGGGCATATTCTTATAATTTATTTTTTTCAATATTTATTATTGGAAACCCAATTTTTCAACACTTGTTATTATGGACCTACCCTTTTTTCCATTACTTGCTAATAGGGACAGTGATTTAAATAATGGTATGCAACCGCAACAACGACCGTTGTACGACGGTAACAACACCATCGGAAACTGTGATACCTATAATTGTTATATCCACAAGAGCGTATATTATTAAAAAAATTCACAAGCACGATATTCAAAGTGACCGAAATAACATATGAAATGTCTGTAACTACGATAAACATAACATAATCGTAAATACGACTACAATCATAACTTAAATATCTGATTTAGGAACTATTTTTTAGATTCCTTCTTGCCGCCAAAAGTCTAGGGTCGGCCCTGTTGATAGGGTTAGTGATCGTTTTGTGATAGATGATAAAGTAGGGTAAATTACCTATTTAGTACCCTACATATTTTCATGTTTCTGTTTTGATCACTCAACTAGTATTTTTAATAAAATTGTACTTAACATTATATTTCGCTTTGATTTTGGTACCTTGTCATTAAAAATTAACGACAGAGTTGACATAATTTTTTTTAATTCTCTCCTACAATCAGATGGTGACACATCAGCTTTGTCCTTAATTTTTTAAGTGTGGGTACCAAAATAGAAACAAAATATATCATTATGTACCGCTTTGCCAAAAATATTAATTGAGTGACCAAAATGAAAATATGAGAATAAGTGAGGTGCTAAATACAGTTTATCCTATAAATTATCATAACATAATTTTAAACTTTAGTGGTAAAAAAAAGAAATTTACACAAACATAACTAACCATAAGTGTAATTTAATCATTAAAAAACTCCATGTTCTTGGAAATTCTTAGACTTTACCGGAAGGTTCTAGTATCTTATTTTTCATTCCTCAAAAATAGCCCCGCACGCTTGTTTATCTCTAAATCCCTCCGATAAAAATAGCTCTAAAACCCCAGAATCAAAGAGCAAGTGATTTGGGAAAGAATGGCAGACGATACGGCGCTGGATTTGGCGGAGCTTGAGCAACTTCAAAGCATCGCTAAGAGGCCGCGTATTTTATCTCTTATTTCCTCTGAGATTCGCAACTTGGAAAAGGTTTTTCTTTTTCCCCTCTTTTTTTTGGATATTGAAATCTTGATGTTTAGAATGAAATGGGTTTTCTATTTTGATTCGAGTCTAAGTTTCTGGGTTGCTTTTGCGGTGTAGAAGATTTCATATATATTTTTTTGCTTATTGTTCCAATTTTGAAATTCAATGGCTTTTTATTGATTTCTTCTGTTGCAGACATTGAAAGAGGATGCAAATGCAGCTTCTCCCTCTTCTGTTCAACAAATTCCAACTCCCATTGCAACCTCGGCAAAGGCTCCGATTAACTCAGCACTGAGTTACGTTACACTCGCCTCGTTCAGCTGGGATCAAGATAACTATAAAGTCAAGGTAAGGAATTTTGATGTTCTTGGAGATTTAGAACATTTTTTTGTATCCCAACGTTGCAACCTGAAAAGACAAATAATCCATTGGCTTATTGAACCCAAAATCTTGGTCTAATTATTAATTTCATCTTCTATGCTACGAAATTTGAAAGTTAGTCTCTTTGGTTTTTTTAATTTGTTGAATTTGGTCATCATATTTTATGAAAACTTAAGAGGTTAATCTAATCTGATGTTAAATCTCTAATCCGGAGATTAGTAGGCAAAACTCAATACTTTAACAATTTTTATGCAACGAATTAGTAAAAAAATTTCCCAGTTTTCAGTTTTAATAAAGTGCAAAGGTCAAATTCTGACAAATTAAAGTAGAAATTTCGTAAAGTAGGGAGATAAATTTATATTTCGATCTCAAAACCTATTAGTTAACTTGGTTTATCAGTATAGTTCGACATCATAAATTTCTGAGACAGGGTTAGCAGTAGGGATGTAATACATCCTAAATTCAAATGTTATTTCAAATCGAATTTGAGCTTCGATTCTCTCGAACTCGATAACAATTCACACCTGTAGCAGCTTCTTAGATATGTCTTCAAATCTGTGAGCAGTATTTATTCTGCATTACCATTGCATTCTCGACCTTGGTTTTTTTGGGCTGATGCTGTGTTTATACAACAGATATATGTATCTCTGGAAGGAGTTGAAGAGGAGAAAATCCAGGCAGATTTCAAGCCGATGTCATTCGATGTTAAATTCCACGATGTTCAAGGCAAAAACTATAGATGTGCTATTCCAAAATTGAACAAGGAAATCGAACCTGAGAAGTGCAAGGTAATAGTTAAGCCTACAAGAGTCATCATCACTTTGTTCAAAACTTCTAAAGGCAACTGGTCTGATCTGCACTACAAGGAGGACAAGGTAATTGCCTAGATTACCGTATACAAGCTTACTTTCATGGTTATTTTTTTGCCATTAAACTACACAGATAATATTTTTTTTCCACACAGCTGAAACCAAATTTGGATAAAGAACGAGATCCCATGGCCGGAATCATGGACTTAATGAAGGTAAAGTTTATTCCATGAATCATTCATGGCATGTGTTATAACAATGAATTTCAGATGTCTAAATTACTGCCGATTTGTGTAAATTGCAGAATATGTATGAGGAAGGGGATGAGGAAATGAAAAGAACAATTGCCAAAGCATGGACTGATGCAAGATCTGGCAAGACAGCTGATTCTTCGAAGGGTTATCGTTGAATTCCATATGGAAATGGGTTTCTTTAGAGGGTAATTTAGCACAATGGTACTTTTTATACTTTTTGTGGGGTCTTGTCTTGTTGAAGTTGCAGGAAGCTTGTTTCTGGATGTTTCTTGTTCTTGGTATGAAGAAGCATCATTGAAATTTGGAATTAGTTGATGCTTTCTCCATGTTTTAAACTACTGTTTCGTGACGTATTATTTGTGAAAGAACTCACTCTAACTAGACATTGTAGTGCTCTCCGGAGTGGCCAGCCGCCATAATTTGAGTATTCGACTACCATAGTCTGCATAGCGGCCATTGCTCCGTAACTGTGAGCATGTAAATGAGCTGTTGGGCTCGTGTTCTTAAAAGCAGTTTCAATATCAGTAGTCGTAATTGGCCTGACCTTTGGCAGCTCTGCAAAAAACTAGCTGTTGGGTTGTTCGTTACAAGTGAAATCTATCAAATTTTACTACAAGCTGCCAGGTAAAACATCTCTTTTGTTTCTTTGATTTATCCTGTTTATAGAACATTGCAGTTTGGTATAAGAAATACATACCATGCATCTTTGCAGACTAATTGAATATCCGAACCCGAATAACCATCTGATCTTTCCAAAAATGTATCATACGATATCATACGAAAACAAACATTAGTGAATTGAAAATTCTATGATACAATTATTGTTTTTAACCATTCTGAAATTTTTAAATGATTCTTCGATAAATAATGTTGAGTTTTATCATTATAATCATACCTTTTATCTAATACCTAAACTATTCATGATTCCAAGTCAAGCACCTAAATTAGAGGAAATTACTTACAGGAATTTAAATAAAAGTCCTTGACCGTAATAGTGGTTGTTATATAACAATAGCAGTATCGCTTGAAATCAAAATTATTAAAAATAGTAATGTGAAACAAAATCACATTAATAGAGGTGAATTGCGGCTACAATTTAACAGATAACGACCAATTATGGTAGTAAAATTGTGGTAGTATCGGGCTGTTATTTTCATTATATTTTATAATAAATTATGTGAATTTAAATTATGTTTTACAATAAATTATGTGAATTTAAAAAATTACTTTTTTGATATTTGTAAAAGGAGGAACAAAGAAATATACGAAGATTCTCTCTGCAGTCTAAAGCCATGGCCATAGGTATTGGGCACATAACGAAACTGCGACACTTGTAAGCCTCCTGCATGTACTATGAAGGGGCTGCTAATTGTTTCCTTACCTAACAAAACTGTGGTCCTAAAATATTGTCTTTGAATTTCGATCGGTCCAGATCCTTTGAAATAATTGTTCTTACGGTCGGATCTGCAACCCCGCAGCTTTAATGGAACTCACTTTCGTAACGTTCTTTTTTTGGCACGTTTCTAGCGGATGAACCCACATCTGATCCTACGAAAATGTACATGTTTGCTATGTTTCCAACTAATCTACGGTCAGATCTCATTAAATGGTCTCAATAGAAAAAAAAACGTTATTTTTAAGAGAATGTATTCGAGCAGCTTGTCTGCACAAGCATTGTTATCCCTAGGAGAATCATATTTGAGCATCTTATCTATACGGTGTTGGGACAAAAATTATCTATCCTTTTTAGTGTCTCATTTTATGCCTAAACACTAAAAAAATTAAATTCTAAATCTTAATCTTAAATCCTAAACTATAAACCCTAAGTCCTAAAAAATACACTCTACCCCTAATTCTCTAAACACTAACCTTAAACCATAAACTTAATTTTTTAGTGTGAGGCATAATGAGGCATCGAAAAATGACAGGTGATTTTTATTCTAGTGTGTGTACCTTCAAAAGACTGAGAATAAAAAGCAAATGCAACCAAGTAATCACACTGATTATTCCTTATCTTAAACATTAACCTTAAACACTAACCTCAAACACTAAACTTAATTTTTTAGTGTGAGGCATAATGAGGCATCGAAAAATGACAGGTGATTATTCCTTATCTTAGACCTTAAATTTAATTTTTTTTAGTATGAGGCATATATGGGGTACCGTAAAAGGACAGATAATTTTTATTTCGATATGTGCACCTTTAAAAGATTGAGAATAAAAAACAAATACAACCAAATAATCACACTACTTATTCCTTAGAATAATATTAAATCACCTTATGTTGTACAATTTTATCACATTTTCAAAGATATTGATTCGGTTTACATGAATGTAAATTAAATAATAATAATAACTAATTAGTCAAATTCTTCAATAGAAGTTTAAAACATACATTTTACCTTCTCATGACACTGTTGGATAGTAATGTCACGCACTTACATGTACAAATAACACTTCTCGAAAATTTTATAGAGGAGAAGCGGACTATGTTAATTTTAAGATATTCGGGTTCAAATCGCTTTGTCTATAAGGTGTATGCATTATCCAAAGATTAAAAATATGTATGAACGGATATTACTTTATGATCACTTTTAAACTATTAAAAAACACTTTAAAAAAATGAACAAATACTATCGTGAGAATGTAATATCTCTACTTAATAAAAAAATAGAATGACCAATGATGATCATCTGCCATTATGACATGTTCTTTGTCTGCCTTTATGACACGCTGATATTGAAGACGTCTACACCCTGGTGTATGTTACAGTTGAATCTTACCGCACAACATTGCGTGGATTGGTTGTTTGTGTAGTTAACCAAGACGTTTTTCTCTCCTTTTGTTGATTGGAGTAATTCAATAATATGTGCTCTTCAAGTGAGCACTCCAAAATTTCGCTATGGTGATAGATTTGAAGAACACCGATGAAGATTTTATGAGAAGATTTAAATTTACTATTCATGTTTGCATACTCTTTTCCTTTTCTAGTTTATTTTTTATATTTTAGGGTATGCTTATCTATGTATTTCTTCTCATTATTTTAATGAAATCTAGTGTTTGATTCAAAAAGTGTCATTTATTAATTTAGTTGGTCAAACTTTTTAAATTTTGATCATATTTATTTTATTCATTATTATAAAAATAATTATTTAAAATTGTTTGATTGAAAATTTTTAAAACGTGTCTTTTATTTTTATCAATAATAATTTTTAAATAATCAGTTAAAGTCGAAATTTTTTATAACAAAATTCAATAAAGGATATTTTAATAAGACCAAGGACCATTATTTAAAATTATTTCAGTTTATTTGACTATTTATAATGAAAAGTAATGGGTGAGAATCAAACTCATTCACGACATGAACATAACTTTCTAGGAATAAAAATCTGTCAAAAAATTAAATTTTACACTCCGACATTAATTTTTAAATTATAAATTCTATATTTTAATCTTTAAATAATAAACTCTAAATTTTAACAATAAACTCAAACCCTAAAGCCTAAACACTATTTTTAATGTTAGAGTATAAATAAAAACACAAAAAATAGAAAATTTCTATTCGCTTTCAGCTCACGTAAGGAATGCATGGGATTGTCGGTTTAGTCAAGATCTCATATTTTAAAACTTTAGAAATTTAATAAAATTAAATATTTGAGGGTAAAAACTTTATCGCTTTTATGGTCTTATTCGATATAAAACTAATCTTCAATTATATTATTGAATTTGAACATATAAATGGAAGACATTCGTGGTTAAAGAAAAGGCGAACATAATAACAAGCTTCCATGGATGGTAAAAGGGGTTATTGTTATTACATTGAATATTAAGTGCAAAGGGAAAAGGTCATGAAAAGGAAAGGACCAACCTATGTCATTACCACCCATGGCAAGTAGAGTCAACACATATTGGCACCAATTTAACTATAAAACTTTATCAGAAACCCTAAATTTTTAGCTAAAAAGGGAGGGGGGGGGGAATTTGGATAGTATTTGGACCACCACAAAGCTAGAAATCATAGGCCTGCAGCTGCAGTTGGTGTTATTTTCTCGAACATGCCAAGCCTATAATCAGCCAACTTTGATTTGTATGCAGATGTCTTGTATTCAGACCATGTGAACTCCTTGTACAAGCTCTCTTCTCCTTCTGCCATTAGTGAGGGTAAAGGCACTATCTTTTCACTCAAAGGTGGACCTCCAAAATAGATCATTGAAAGCCTTGAGTTCATTGAGTCTGCCAATACCCTGTGCCTCACACTTCTTAGCCTCCCATTTGTCATTACCTGCCTCGTTCACAAAAATTAGCACACACACAAATTAGTAAATTTTGTAACAAGTAAAGAATAAGGTAAAAAATCGAATTTTTTAACTTATTAGTTGATTAATCAGAATCGTATTCTATAAAGATTTATTACGAGAGATACCCTCTCAACTCAATTTACTTCATTTACAACTTAATAAGGATTTGAACCTGTCTCATCTCACTAAAATTTAAAACTGTTAACATATGAGGTTAAAGGGAATACTTTGATAGATACAGAAAGCTAAAATTTCACCAAAAAATGTAAACATCATCCAAAGTCTAATTACAGTTTTGATATTTCTCTTTCTTTACTAAAAAGAAACTTAAAAGTAGAATATTTCTGAAGAAGAAGGTTGGATTGAGCAATAAGAAATTCAATATCCTTTATATAAGGGGTATAGTTTGAATCTTATAAATAAATAAATAAAAAGGAGTTGGCCTATAAGATTTCGGAATAATTGCATTCAGGCCCTGAGAGCTTTTAAAACTCTTAACTAGCACTCAAAATTTGTAGAAATTTTGAATAAGGCCCAATTTAATTCATGTCCTATTGTATTCTGTTACTGTGAAGGAAGCCGATTAATGGTTCGGGTCCCAACGTAAGAAAAAGGAAGAACGTTGACATATATATATATATATATACCTGCAAGGCATCACCAACATTGATGAAAAAGGAGGTCTGATCAGGTGGGACTGAAACCCAAGTCTTATCTTTCAGACGGATTTGCAGACCTGATGTGTTGTTGGATCTCAGGACAGATATTATCTGCGGGTCTGTATGCTCCCCGAACCCTATCAAATTCCGACCACTCAGTGCTTGAAGCTCCGGACATGGCGGATAATGGTTCAGCCTGAAACACGAGTCACTCTTATCATCTCTCAACAGCCTACTCAAAGCATCCCTCGGCTCTATCTTCAAACCATCCGCCACCAATTCCACCACTTCGAACGACATTCTCTTCACCGCCTGGATATAGTCATTCACGGCTGAGCTGCTTCATCAGGAAAAAGAAACCCAAAATTTTAGTCCATCTGCAGATTGGAAAATCTTTAAAAACTGGTGTATTGAGTGTTAGATTACCGGAAAATCTCTGGGTTTTCTCGGAAAACGGTGTGGGTTTTGTGGGAAGTGATTTGAGGGTTGGTGTTGAGGAGGAGATATTCAACCCATCCCACGTCGCCATTGGAGCCGATCATTTTGCAGCCATAGCCGAAAGGGTCGGGCGGGCCGGCTTTGTCCTTGTCGGACTGGGGGAGATTAAAGAACCGGAGAGCTTCGGTTTCCAGTTTGGTTATGAACTCCATTGGGACACCATGATTGACCAGCTTGAAGAAACCGTATTCCGAGCAAGCTTGGACGATAAGGGACTTTGCTTCGGGGTCTCGCAAGTTTATGACCGGAATTCCATTGAAAACACCGGTGGTCGGTTTGCATGTTTTGATCAGAGAAGAATGGTCTAATGCTCCGGTTTGAGAGTGGACGACCATGGTGTTTGTTTGGTGGGAAAACAGAGGAAAATATGGAGAGAAAGGAAGAGGGAGAGATGAGAGAATGAGAATGGAGGGATTGTAGGAGGAAAGTGATGGTATTTAAATACGAAAAATGGGAGAGGTTTACTGACTTATAAAGAGGAGACACCTAGGGCTAGCATTGTGTAGTATCTTTGGCAATTTATGGTTCCGAGGAAAAGAAATGAGAATGAAATGTCCTTCTATTTTTCTTACATTTTCTATAAAAGAAATGGGGAAATTTCATTAGATCTTTGGCAATTTAAGACACTAGCGTTATGTTTTATCTTTTGCAATGTACGTGGTAATTGAAAATATTATCAAAACTTATAATATTTTAGAATTTTATATTAAAATAATATAATATTTTAGATTGTTTAGGTTAAATTATTAAATATTTTGATAATATTTTTAATTATTCGTTTTTAATTTTAAATTAGGATCTTGTATATCAGAATCATCTAAAAAATGGGAAATTAAAGTCATGATTTTTTTCTTTTAAAACATGCATTAATTAGATGGTAGTCCATCGTGCGGGTTCAGATATTAGATATATTTAAAATGTTATATGTGTTTAGAATTAAATAGTTTGAGATTTATTATTTGGCCTATTAGATAAGGATGTCTACATTGTTCCAGTTTGTATGGGTTTAAATTTCGGTATAAAAATATAATACTTCTATATTTAATAAAAAGAATGATATAGTTCATAGAGTAGTACATTTGGTTCTAGAAAATAAAAATAAAAAAGTGAAAATTAGAAAAACATAAAACAAAAATATGTTTTCACTATTTTTATTGCAAAAATTTTAAAAAATAGAAAAAATGTAAACAATTATTTTTTAAGTTTAATTTTGTTTAATTCGAGTTCGAAGCTTTCTAATAATGTTTTTATTAATTTTAGAACACTAGATTATTTTTATAATAATATTTTTAATAAATATTTTAACTTAATTATTCAATAATTACTTGTTCATTTCTATTTTGAAAAACTACATACCAAACACGTTTTTAATAGTCTTTAAGTGATTACAATATACTATATTCATATTTTTTTTCTTAACTTTTTGATAAGGCACACATTGCAGACAAAGTTGCTTGAATTCAGATCTCCTAAAATGAACATTATCACCTTTTCCACAGGGACAGCTCGTTGGATTCATGTAACGAGTATATCTAGATATTTATACTTGATAATTTTATATATAGGCCATGTTTGGCAATTAGCGGATAGCTGATACAGATTACATTAGCTGATAGCTTATTGTATTATATGATTTAACTAGCGAATTATATTAGCTAATTGTATAAAAGTGTTTGGTGAAATTAACTGATAACTGATAATTGTTTGATTATTTAAACAAGTAAAATTATATATAAGGACATAATTATATTTGATACGTGTTTAAATAGTTTATTAGTTATCAATATTTTGTATATTAATTAGATTATGAAAATAATTTTTTAATATAACATTACTAAACATATTTGAAGCATCTATATATTAATTTATTATTTATATAATTATTTTAAATACAATTTAATTAATTATTAAATTTATATAAAAATATAAATGTCTGAGAATTAAAAAAATATTAGTTTACAAATGTTACAATATAAATATGTGAGGGTGAAGAATTAAAATAGAAAATGTTAAATTTAAGTTATTTAGAGATTTTTTATAATTGTTAAGGGTAAAAGGGTAAAGTTAAAACCTCTAATTTTAAAAAACTCATATTAGCAGTTTTTTTAAAATTATAAGCTTTACCCTAATTCGTTATTATAATATGTTATTTACCAAATATCTAAATTACCGAATTTGAACAGTCAAACATTTAATATTAGGGCCATAATACAAAACAATGATATAAACATGATATAATTAATAAAAAAGAAAATAATATAATAAATAAAATGCGATATGCTTGATTTTAATATTTTATTTGTGTTTAAGATTCTAATATATTTAAAAGAATAAAATAAAAAATAATAATATTTTATGCGATGTCAATACATATGTCTCATACACCGTCAATAAAATAATAATCCACCATCCCGCCAATAAATAAAAAAATAAAGACTACATATAAATATTAAAAAAAATATTTAGTAATTATAATTAAAAATTAATTATGATTTATTTCCTTTTCTTTTTCTATTTTTTTCCTCAAAAGGATAATCAATCTCATTCAAAAAACACCACCATCTTCATTGCTCCACCATCACCAATGTCAACTCTTTTTTATTTTATTTATTGTTACAGTGACGAATTATTATTTACCGACGGTACATAAAATTTATATGAAAATAATGTATCAAATATAACCGTTTTTATTTATACAATCATAAGAAAGAAAACAGCATACTACTTGTTTATATACAAATAATCAGTTTTAGTCCTGTTCATGAAATTCGAAAACTAAATATACAATGAATAAGATAGTTTTTTTAATAATTGATTAATGGTTTTTAATTTTTTAATTTTTTTTTGAGAAATGAAGATGCTTTAACAGTCCATAAAATAATCGTGCCAACAATACGAAAATCGAAATTATTTAGTATTGCCGTAATACCAAAAATTGTCCCTAACGTTTTATTGAATAGTTATTTTAATCTCTATTTTTTGGTTTATTTTCACCCATAACATTTTATTTGGGGTTAAAATGGCCCCCCATAGATGAAAATAGTTAGTTGACTAACGGTCAACGCAAGAAGTTGATTGTGGCATGATGATTTAGCTCGGGATGCTGATATGGCACTTTGTCACATCAACAGCTCGGGATGCTGACATGGCACTTTGTCACATCAACAATTTTTTTAATAACATATTTTTTTTTCTAAAAATAATTAATAATAATTTATTTAAGTTATTATTTTATTTTTTAAAATAATAAATTAAATAATTTATTATTTTAAAAATATTTTATAAAAAATAAAAAATAAAAAAGTTTATTATTTATTATTTTTATAAATATTAAAAATAATAATTTATTTAAATAAATTATTTATGTTATTTTTTATTTTTTTAAATAAATTAAATATTATTTATCATTTTTTAAAAATTAATTTCTTAAAAATAATAAATCAAATAAATTATTATTTTTTAAGAAAATAAAAATATTAAATTAAATAATTTATTATTTTTAGAAAAACTAAAAATATAATTTAAAAGAAATTGTTGACGTGGCACTTTGTCATGTCAGCATCCCAAGCCAAGTCAACATACCACATCATCATCTTGCATTGATCGTTAGTCAACTAACGGTTTTCATCCAATGAGAGCAATTTTGACCTAAAATAAAACGTTAAGAGTGAAAGTGGACAAAAAAATAATGGCCAAAATAATTATTTCGTAAAATGTTAGGGCATTTTTTGGCATTATGCCTTTAGTATTTGATTTTTTAAACAATTTTTACCTAAGAGAGGAGAAAGGAGAATTTTGCTCCTACTGGGTCTTGAACCCACAACTTAAGAGAAAGGGAAAGAGAATTTTACTCTTACTGTGTCTTAAACCCACAACCTAAAGAAAGAGAATGTCAACCGATAATTTTAACCATTTACTTTACAGATTGTTGACTCCTTTAGCATTTGATTACAAAAGGGTTGGAAGAGTTAATTATATAATGCTTTCAACAGTCCGTACCAATAATCAAAAGTTGGGTTCCATTTTTATGGTGGTCAGAATTAGATCAGATCGATAGATTAAATTGAGTAAATAAAAAATAACGGTTCAATCAATAATATCATTAGAGTAAAATAAAGAATTATATGAAATGTTGTGAATTATCTTTTTTTTCTCTTATTTTTACTTAATTTTTGTTTAAACGATGATTCAACTAATATAACCAACATAATTGTTTAAATCGAAAACTAGTGATCTGATCGATTCAACCACCCATCAAATTTTACAATTACCCGTATGGTAGCCAGGGTAAAGCCATAAACTTTTTTCTGAGGCAAGCTTGAATTATACATTTTTGTGGTAGTCAAAAATGCAATTTTAGCATCGTATTGATTTCTAATTCTATGGATTTTTAGAAGGATTGAATCAAAATTTTACAGTATCAAGGGGCCGAAATACAATTTGACCATGTATTAACCTTTAAGCTTTTGATTTTAGAAGGATTTGCCATTAATTCAACCCTTTTAGGGGGCACTGGCCCTTCTAGTCCCCTAGCTTTCGCCTCCGTATGGAAGGATCTTATGGCCAGCCCCGGCTTATAGCTGGAGCATCCCGTGCGCCTGCTCAGAGCCCCACGTTCATGGGCCCCATAAAAAATGTGCAAAAATTTAGTGGGGGAAATGTAACTTTAAATTTTTTTATGCTAAATGCATTAACTTTTAAGCTTTTGATTTTAGAAGGAATTGCCATTAATTTAACCCTTTTAGGGGGCATTAGCCCTTCCAGTCCCTAGCTTTCGCCTCCGTATGGAAGGATCTTATGGCCAGCGCCAACTTATAGCAGTAGCATCCTGTGCGGCTCAGAACCCCACTTTTATAGGCTTAATAAAAATTTAGTGGGACCAAAATGTAACTTTTAAAAAAAATATTCTAAATTGAAAGATTAGTAAATTTGATAACTTACCTATTTATTTAACTCTTTTTTTTAATTTCAAGACTTCTCATTATGTCAATTTATTGAAACTGAAAAATAATTAATTGCCTTAAACAAACAAAAATTATTATAATTGAGTAATGAACTCAAAAAAGTTTTAGATTTTAAGATATTTCATTTCTATTTAATCTTTATTAGTTAAATATATTTTAAATTAATAGTTCAAATAGATAAAATATATTTCCGTTCTATAGGGACTTATTTTTGAGCTTTCGTTCAAGGCCCGGAAAATATCCGAGACTGCCTTGCGTAGGACTAAACCATATTTCTAAAACACCATACATGTATCCTTTATGTCCATTGTGCCGAATTTGATTACTTTTTGGATGTGGTGTTGACGAATGTTATTTTTATGTAATTGCCTGAAATACTTAAATTTCTTTCGTTTTAAACTAGAAGATAATACACACTTAAATTCTATTAGTATGGTTATATTTTTTTGCCAAGCAAAAAAAAAAAGTAGGGTTACATTTGTAACGTACATGAGAATGTGGTGTATACAAATGTTTATCTTGCTTATTTTTTGTTTAACCATTAATATCCGATTAATCTGGATCGAGTTTTACAAATGTTATTTGTTCTTATTTTTTGTCTATGTTACTTTTTAATTGATTCTTAATTCCCCAAATCCCTAATTAATAACATTCATTGTATATTTTTTTTATAACCACCGATATTCAATCCATTAGTTGACTAATTAAGATCGGGTAGTGCAGAGACGACCCTCTTAACTCATTTTATTCTGTTAACAATGTCAGAATTCAAATTTCTGACCTTATTTTTAGAAAGTAGTCTCTCACCCGACAATACAATTGATTTTTGTTACATTCCTCATATGTTATTAAGTGCCAAGTAAACTAAAAATTCCAATTTTTAAGTCTCCAATAGTATCGGTACAAGCTAAGTTAATACTCGAAAAACTTACAGAGTTACAAATTTGTTTTTATCAAATTATGGGTTTTAAGAAAACAAATTAATTTTTACTAAATTCGGGTTTAAATAGATTGTCTGAATAATATATACATTATCAAAAGGTCAAAATTAATAAATAGATATTACATATAATTACATCAGAGTATTAAAAAAATAAATTTCAGAGCTTAGAAATAACATAAAACCAAAGAAGTAAAACAAGTGTTCTCTTGGAATCATTAGAAAATAAAACAAGTTAAAGATACAAGACATCAGGGCTGACCTTCCCAAGAAACAAAACTTCGAAAGAAATGGTTTGTAAAATTCAACTTTAATAAAGACAAAATTACCAATAAATAAATAAATAAATAAAACCCATACATCAATAAATTCTCTCGACAAAGATTTTCACTTAGTCCACTCACAAAGTAGAACAAGGAAACACTGTTTTTGTAAATAAATAGGTTACAATTAGTTCTTACCGACAAAATAAAGAAATTAAAATTAAGTTAATTAGTGAAAAAGATGATGATGTTCATCTTAAGAGATTCGAGTTCAAGTCGTCACTTTATTAGTAAGGCGTGTGTGTAGTTTCAAAGAGTTAAGAATATATATGAACAAATACTACATTGTGATCACTTTAATACTATTAAAAAAATTAAGCTACTTTAATCGATGAAGTATTCAGAGACTTTTTGATGTCTCAGATTAAAGTTTTACCATACGTACATATCACCTAAGCATTTTTCAGTCTAGATTTTATTCCAATTTAAATCCTACAATGTCTGGACCTTGTCCAGATATATTTATTTATATTTTATGATGAAATTTAAGGCAATATACTATGTCTATCTTTGTGGTCGTTTAATATTCATATAGAGAATCTCACAGCGTTGATTTTTTATTTGAGATTGTCGGTGATCATGGATAGTTTGTTCCCCTTTTTTGGTTGTTTGTTGATGTAATCATAACTGTATAACGGAGCAGCCTGCAAGATTGTTTGTTTCGCTCACTACTCCTATATCACCTCTTATGCGTCTTGTTGGATAAAGACAAAGAGATTTTATAACGGTTGTTGGGTTTCTGTAGTCTCAAGGGAATGTTTTGTTTTGTATTTTTGCCTTTGGGTTTCATTTTTTATTTTATCTGTATTAATTTTTTTGCACATATCCCCAAATCTCTTTTTATATTTAGACGCTTGTATTTGTTAAACCTTCTATTATTTCTAGTAAAACTCAAATACCCTTTTTCAAAAAAATAAGAAAATTTTGGACAATGGATACTAACAATTTCAATGATTAAACTAAGATTTTTAAATCGAAAAGTAAGAGGCTCTAATTTGTAAAGTTTTTAAATAAATGGATTGAATCTCATACATTGTCGGAGAACATGTATGTAGCGATGTCATTTTTATGCTAAAAACGAGGTTTTAAAGGGTGTTTGGGGTCTTTGGGTATTAAAAATATGTCCCGCTGAGGTTTTAAAAAAAATCGTATTATTTTTTTTAAATGGAGTCGCCACCGGCCACTTAGGTAGGCCGGACACCATAAAACCAAAGATTTTAAAAATATTGGGTTCGAGAGAAGGTTACGGATGTGGAAGGATTAGCATCCCCACACCGCCCAAAAATTGGTACTTTAATAATTACCGCTTTATTAATATTAAACTTTCCGGAATAAAGTGAAGATTAAATTAAAATTTGGTTAAAAGTGCGAGTAAATTTTAAAAGCCTCGTTTTCCGAGAGTAAACGCCCAACCACCATCATTACGTCTGATACTGGCTCTGTTTACGCTCGGATAAAAGGGCACCACATTGACAATTTATATTCCAATATGTAATCTTAGAAAACAAAATATAAAACATTGACATGATATTAAAACATAAGATGCGAATTACAAAATAAGGAAAAATAATAATTAAACACATAGGCATAACATATCACAAAAAAACGAAACGAAGTATGCACATAAACATGAAAAAAGAAAAGCATGCTTTCAAAATTAATTAACTAAATATGACATACTCGAACTTATAAAAACAAATGCAAGACATGCCTGACATAATTAACTATGACATTAAACTAATAAATCAAAGCAACATACTAGCATAAAAATTTAACACTTGACATATGACACAAATTACATGCATGGTACTAAAAACATAAACACATGAATTTTACAAGATTAAATAAAAGAACATACAATACCACGAATAAATAAAACAAGTATGGACATGAACAAGAAAGAAACATACTTCCAAAACTAGAATAATTAATTCTAACATGCTTAAAAACATTAAGACACCAATACAAATATACATGACATACATGAAACGTAGGGTTAGGATACATGACAACATGCTAACATAAAAACCTAATGCTTAATTTCTATCATATAACAAAATTTACCTACAACCTAACATGCCATTTAAACATGGTAAGTAATGCCACACTAACATTAGCCTAAAAACAACAAAAAAAGATATGGATATTTATATTAACAAACAAAAGTGTGCTATATACAAAGAAGCTAAAGCAATACTTAACATGCATACGTACGGTGAACGAACAAATTTTAAAAAACACAAAAGAACACATTATCACAAATAAATGAAACAAACAAAAGCACACTAACATGTAACCTAAAGATAAAGCAAACTTAAAAACAACATTTATTTGGCGTGACCTAATCACATTTGCATGATGATATGTGTATAAAAACATGCATAATAAAACGTAACAAAGGCAGCCTATATACACAACAAACAAACAAAATATAAAAACACGATTAACAAGCCATTAACTTATATCATAATGTACAAAGAGGAACAAACTAAAAAAACAAGCTAACATGAACATGAATGTACAAAATAAATTAAACACATCGTATAAAAAACATATAATTCGAACAAATAAGTTAAAACAAAGGAACATGGCAACATAAATATGAAAACATACAAAAAAAACAGACATACTAAAGAGATATGTGACATAAATATTTAAAACAATAGGAAGGGATTGAAATGAGCGAAAATAAAATAGGGGGATAGACATTAAAAGAAGAAAGTACACTTTTAAGGATCGAATTAAAAACTGGAACGAAGTTATGAGGACTGGTCATGCAATTGAACCAAGGGGCAAGCCCAAAGTGCAAGGTTCAGAAACGCGGGATGACTGGGGAAGTAATTTTACCGTTTTAAAGCTGATTCGATTAAAATTGGGGTTAGATTGAAAGATTTTAAAAAATGGAAAGGGCTGGGGTGGTAAATATACCATGCGGCATGCTTAATTCAAAAATGTCAAGGGCAAGGGAGGATTTAATGAGTAATTAGACCCTTTTGACAAAATTAAAACTCTTTAAAACCCACTTATTCAGCTGAAAATGAACCATTTAGCAAATTTTTTTAAGCCTTAGGATAAACACCCACTCTCACATATCTTCTCTCAAATACAGACCCTAGAACCCTCTAAAATCAACCCGGCCGCCATGCTCGGCAGGTTTTAGGTGAGGCCTGGCCGACCGGTCGCCTCTAGCCCTCCTTAACCCATGTCGTTTAACGACAAAGAAACCCCCCCAAAACGTACATCCCTTTTGTTTTGAAACCCTCAAAAAAAATAGACCCTCATTGTTATTTCGGAATAAAACAAGGCTCACATTCAGGTTCATCGCCGGCGAAAAGAAAGAAAACCAAGGTAAAATACCTCCTTTTATTTACTTCGTTTGCGATTCATGCATGAAACTAAGAAAGGAGGAAAATAAGTTACCCTTGAACCTCTGCCTTTTTTTGTTATTATCTCTCGAATGGAAAACTAGTCTCTTTTTTGAATATCTGCCTGATACATATATCCCCATCTACATCTTGGTTTGGTAAATACATACAAAAATACATATATATATATTTTTAGATTTGGTTACTGACAGATCTCTGTATTTTTGATGTTTTTGGTGATGCTTTGACGCGGCGGTTGAGCTGGTGGTACGTCCGGCATGGGGAACGGCATGGTGGAGATGTCGTCTTGGCTGGCCTCGTTCTTGTTCATTAGATTAGATCTGATCCAACGGCTGAGATGGTTCGATAACGGATGGCCCAGATGAAAACTTGAAATTGGTGGGATTGCGTGAGATGGTGCCACGTCGTGCACGGAAGTCGAAGGTTCAGAGACGTGAGATGCACGCGTGCGTGGGAGGCTGAACAGTCCGCGCGTGGACCACACGCGGTAGTTGAATGATCTCTCACCTTCAACCTTGGCCGTTGGATCAAGATCTGATCCAACGGCCCAGGGACGGCTGCGCAATGAGAGGTGTAATTAGGGTTCTTTTATCTGATGTGAACTAGGGTTTTTTAGGATATTGAGTTAGAGTTTGAACCGAAATGGGCTTTGTAAAATTTAATTTTGGGGCCTGGTAATATGTAATGGACTTTGTAATACATTGGACGGGGCATTTAATTTAATAGTGGTTTTTTCTCTCGAATTTGTTTATATATATATATATATATATATATATATATATATATATAACTGATAATAATAATAATAATACACACGTACACACATATAAGTATACATGCAAACTACATATATATATATCATATACACACATTCAAATTCTTGTATGTAGCACATACACAATTAATACGAACACACATTAATTAATATATGCATGCAAACATTAACATATGTAACACATTAATATAATATACAAACATACATGCATATATACTCATACACACATGGTTTACGTACACATTAATCACACGTATGGTAGTGAACATATAATACGTATACACGCAACTATAATATATTAATTAATAAACTAATATATTAATAGGACAATTACAATCTAGATAAAAATGAGTGATTACAACGTACATACAATATATTTTGATCCAAGATTATAAATCATTCACTATAAAATATTATAATATTTATGTTTTAAATATTTTTTATGTAAAAGCAGATAAAAAAATAAAGAACAATTATATATTTGTTTTTCTATTGATATTGTTTCTTAGAGTTTTCAAATTTATTTATATTCTAAATTCAAATTTTAAATTTTTTATAAATAAATTATTATAGTTTTATTGAAAATATGATTAAATCATTAATTTTTATGTAATATTGATGTGACAATTTACAAAACCGATAATTTTTCAGACAAGGATCTTCCCCAATCGGCAAATTTTGGCAAATAATACAAACCCAAACAATATTTTGGGTTATAGAGTGCATTGAGGTATATTTTGGGATCTACGGCAAAAATTACAGTGCATGATGAAGTCGCCATCTGCAGGTGGCGACTTTCCCATGACAAATATATTCTACTTGTTTATATAAATAATTTGTATAGAAAGTAATTCTAGCTAATATATGTTTTTTTATCTAAACAATATCTACTAAATTAAGATTCTTATTTTAAACTAAATCTAAAAGAATTTAAATCACTCTAACACTCATCTATCATTACGGGCTACTATTAGGGGTTATCATTGTTCGGTTAAAACCGAATTAACCGATCGAATTGTAATTTAGTTCGGTTAATCGGTCAGTTAATTAGATGTTAGATCGGTTAACGATTAATTTTTTTTAAAATCGGTTATCAATTAATTTCGTTTAAAACTGTTTAATTAACCGAATTAACCAAAAATATTAAATATAATATATATTAAACATATATATATATATACTAGGAAAAAACTTTGATACACAAGCCGTGTAAACTTTTGTTTACATGTGCCTTTTAGTTTTAGGGGTTAGGGTTTTAGTTTGGGTTTAAGGTTTAGGGGTTTGGTTGTAGGGTTTAGAATTTAAGGTTAGTGTTTAGAATTTAGTGTATAGAGTTTAAGGTTTTGGGTTTAATTTTTTAGGGTTAGGGTTAGGAATTTAAGATTTGGGTTCTTATAGTGTAAATACACAGGCTTGTGTAAAAATAATTTTACACAACTTGTGTATCAAAGTTTTACCCTATATAATATAAGCCTAACCCAACTAAATTAGATACTAAATGTTATTTTATATATTGTCTATTGTTATTTTGATATTTATAATATATACAAATTATTTTACATGTGATGTTTATTGTTATTTTGATGTTCAATAATTAGATTCAAAATGTTTTTAGATATTTTATTATTATTATTTAGGTTAATCAAAAATTAATAGAAAAAAGTTCGTTTCGGTTAATTTTAAGAAAAATTTGGTTCGATTAACGATTAAAGATAAAAAAAAATTCGGTTAATAGATTTTAGCTAATTCAGTTCGATCGGTTAATCGTATTAACCGTTTTATCACCCTAGCTACTATTAACCACTTATAGGTTCATCTTCTTTCTTGGATCATTAGTAACCGAAATGATTTAAGTGTTCGATTTGGGAAATGTAAAACCTTAAAACAATTCATCAAGTTAGACCAAAGAACCTCGTGTTTAAAACGACAACGGGCGACGAAAAATGGAATTAGGATTAAATGTTAAGAGAATTAAAGATCGATTTATTATTTAAATCTAAAAAATACTAAAGATAAATAATTTATTCAATTAATATTTAAATTATAAATAACTTAAAATGTTATTACATCAAAAAAGTTAAAAGGGGTCCAACCCATCCCAAACAAAGAGTGGCTTCGCCCTGTCAATAATTAGTTGATCATGTGAGATGTAGCGTTAGTTTCTTAAGCAATGTAATAGATACAAATTCTGATGTTATAAATAGAGTAAATTCAATTGGAAGATTTAACCTTATAACGAGTCTTTATAATATTTAATTTAAATTAATTAGATAATAAATTAAATATAGGTAGTTTAAGAAAATTCCAAGTGCTAGGCCTTGGTTTTGTTAGAGGCTTAGGGCGGTGTGAGAGGTTCGAAACTGGACAAGTTGAAACACAATTGATATGAGGGGGGAAGCCAAGGAAATTAAAATCTGTTTTTAACTCAATTGAGTTTGTTATGGGTTTATGTACGTCATTATATTGGTCCAGATTCAGGCGGAGAATAAACATTGGCCCATTATTATAGTTTTGGACCTGCCTCTTTTACTATTTAAAGTGATAGATAAATAATGACATAAAAAGCCCGATTATTTTTTTGTTTTAAAAATAAAATAGATTTTTGACATCTAACTATAGCATTGAATAACCTTTTTTTTTAAATGGCAGTTTCAAAAAAACGTACTTCTAAATCGTAAAAGCGTATTCGAAAAAATGTTTGGCAAAAAAAGGATATTAAGGATAACAATCATCTAATTAATTTATTAGTTTTTTGAAAATGCACACCCATCATGCAAATAAGTTGTTTGAATTCAGATTTATTAAGGATAACAACACATCGTTTTTTCTGGGACCACTCAATAAATTTTTATTTTAAAAATTGTGAATCAATTCAACCCATAAAACTACATATATTATTTTTAAATATATTTATAATATATATTTTTTGAACAATTTATAATATAATATGTGTGAAGGAATTAATAAATTAAATATTACTCATTGGCATATCCAAAGGTCAAACCCTAGAAGTGTTGATTTTCTACCGTCTTTTTCGTAGTTTTTGTGGTCTACTCATTTTCAAACGGGAGAATGAAAAAAGAAATTCCAAACATATTAAAAAACAAAAGAAACAAATTTACTTTTTTAATAATATAAAAGTAATTATAAGTTAGTGTCTGTTCATATATATTTACTCTTAACATTTTGACAATACACATATGTTACAGACAAAGCGATTGAACCCAGATCTCATATGATAAATATTAAATGTTTTTCTACTGAGACCACTTGTTGGGTCAAAAAATGAATTTACTTAAATGAAACACATACACTTATACACATTTCTAACATTTATACGTATTTCAAACAGTATAATGTCCCTTGTCATTGTTGTTAGGGGTGAGCGTTCGATTGAGTCGAGTCGAGTCAAAAATTTCGAGTTAATCGAGTTGACGCTTCATATTTTACAACTTAAACTTTATTTGAATTTTTTTAGGTTCGAGTCGAGTTTAAGAAATTCGAGTCGAGTCGAGTTTTCGAGTTCCTATAAAAATTTAATTGTAATTATTTATCATGTTATAGTACGTTTGATTCCAATTTAAACGACTTTCTCTAATCATATAAGATATGCATATATATATATATATATATATATTTCTGCATATTTTTTTCATATGTTGCAATATTTCTTCATATTTTTATATATCGGTATATATATCATAAAAATTTGAGGGACTCGTCTCGAACTTAAAAATAAATCCACTAATTACTAAAAATTTCGAGTTATTCGAATTTCTATTTTACAACTTAAACTTTATTTGAATTTTTTTCGAGTCGAGTATTTTCGCCTCGAGTCAAGTCGAGTTATTTGAGTTTTTCGAGTCGAGTCGAGTCGAGTTTTACTCACCCCTAATTGTTGTACTCGTTAGTAAAATCAAACTCATCATCACGTTTATACTGCTCGAATCTTTTAAGCCACGAAAAGCTTGATTTGGTTTTGACCCAGTAAAAAATCATCCTAATTAATTATATACAATTATTTTAATGCTGTAATCGGATTTGCAGTATTTTTTAGATGAATTTGTTCTTTGTATTTCAACTCAAAAACAGTATAAATTATATAAAAACTATTCTATGCCCAAAGTAACCTTTTTTTTTTGAACAAGAGAAAAGCAGGCTTCATTCATGAGAAAAACATATACAACAGATCAGTTACAACTGAAGAACAAACGAGAACAAACAAACTGAAAAAATCAGAGAACAAACACAAACCCGGAACCAAACGAACCGGAAACACAAACACAATAGAAGCAAAACAATCACAATCGATCACGGTAGGACCGGGAGGAGAACAAGGAAGAATGGAGAAATAACAAGCTATCGACCGAAGTCGGGACGAACACAAAACTAACAAATCTAAGGTCACCTGCTGCATGTCGTTCCACGGTCACCGGAAGGTAAAGACAGTTGCAAAATGCATGGAAAGAGTGTTTGGCAATATTTACAAAGTCTATCGTATGTCTGAGTTCGGTTCTGGAGCAAAATGCAGGGAAGTGTTTTTGCAATATTTGTATTCTTTCTAATTTTGTAAAATTATTTCTTACTACTATAATCTTTGCATTAAAAAGGTACGTTAACAATTGGATTGCATTTCCTACTTCTATGGAATTTCAAATCTTGATAACAAATTTTAGTTAAAATTGTTATAATTTTTCTATAGTAGGTAATTTGTTATGGAAAAAACTTTGATACTTTTAGGGGTTAGGGTTTTAGTTTAGGGTTTAAGGTTTAGGGGTTTAGGTTGTAGGGTTTATAATTCAAGGTTAATGTTTAGAATTTAGTGTATGGGTTTAAGGTTTAGTGTTTAGCTTTTTAGGGTTTAGGGTTAGAAATTTAAGATTTGAGTTTTTATAGTATAAATACACATGCTTGTGTAAAATTAATTTTACACAGCATGTGTATCAAAGTTTTACCCAATTTGTTATATATTTAAATTAGGATAAAACTATGCTTTTAATTTTACATTGATCATAAACTTCAAAATATTCTAATTAAGTCCTAAAAGTATCATACTGTACAATCAAGTTCTTCCGTCACCTTAATCATTCGAAATGATTGCTAAACTCGGTGGGCTGGAAGAACCACCATCAGGTGTGGTGTTGCTAAACTCGGATATGGCCTCAAATCCAGTAGAAATGATTGCTAGAGCTGGTGGGTTATATTGAGGGACGAACATGGAGCTGAATGGACGATTTGGTTAAATGGCTAAATTTCACTTTTAGTCCCTCTCATTTTATATTATTTAATTTTTTTATCCTTTTAACTAAATGGAGATTTTCCATTTTTGGTTCCTCCAAAAATCATTCATTTATTTTAACTCCTTTTAAAATAAAATGTTTATGTTTATCCACACCAAAATTTTATAATTTTATCTCGGCCACGGCCCACTATGCTAAGTTCCTAACTTTGTCGTTGTACGCATTGATGGTTTGATTTCGATGTATTGAAAAATAAATATCCCCTGGCCTTTATTTATGCTATTAAGTTTTTTTTAATACATCAAATCTAAATTGTTCGTAAGGTAGATGCACATTCAGTTACAATTTAATCCACAAGTTTGTAAATAATCTTTGTGTTAGATCTGAGCTATCATTTAGTAACTAATGACTAAAGCCATAAGGCTTGTAGCAGGAACAAATCTGTATGTTGACCGGGAGGGGCTCTTGCCCGAACGCACAATATTTTTTTCTTTTTACCTTTTATTTATATATATACATATGGAATAATTAGAAATTTATCTCCCCACTTTTAAATATTTATGTTTCACCCTAACCCCTAATTATGGCTTTGTCTCTGGTTAGTAGGACTTGATTTTGAATACTCAATTATAATATTTTAAAGTTTAGAGACCAATTTGGTATCTAAGCAATAATTTCGGGGGCATTTGGTGTGATTAATCTTTTTTCTTATTTTACATTAACAACATAATACAAGTTTATTATGAACTAACGGGTTGGTCCAAGTGGTAAACAGCTTGATATTGCTTAAGCAAGTCTCGAGTTCGAGGCATGTGTATATAGAAAATCTCCACTAAGAGATTCACCCACAAAAATTAAGTGTATAACGCGGGCAGGGCCGACTATAAAGGGGAGCACCTTGAGTGACCGCTTAGAGCCCCCGATCAGGCTAGGCCCCCTAAATTTTAGTTATTCATATTTTTTTTTAATTTTATTTATTTATTTTATCAAATAAATAAATTAACCTATGGTAAAAAATAATTCTCTTTCTTACATAAATAAATTAATCTAACAGTGAAAATTATGTGTTTGACAAAGTTTAATCATGTTCCTATGGTTTATTAAAGAAATATTGAGTTGAGAGGGTCGCCCCGTAACAGGCCTCTGCAGTAATTGGTCTGGATTAGTCAGCCAATGGATTGAATACCAGTGTTTAAACAAAAAAATATATATTAAATTAATTATTCAAAGTAATGAGATATACTTTTATTATATAGGGGTTTATTTTTAGTTTTCTTCTAAGGTCTCGAAAATCTTTAAGACGACTTTAAATGTAAGTAAATCTAAATTAATAAGTAAATCTAAATTAATTATGGTAAAACTTAAAGAACCCAGAGTACTATGAGCTAAAAAATTCAAGAGATAATTTACTCAAAAGGAGAAGTGTATTTTTAAATTATTTTTTAAAAAATAATAGTAAAAACAAAGGAAGAGAAGAGACAAATAATGATGATATGACAACATCAACATTGGAAAACGTTATAGAAGGAAGGTCACAGTCACACTCATGAGAGAGTAAAAACCGCTTATTAATGGGGAAGGGAACGGCCATCACGAAAACTCCTCTGTTCTGCCAATCAAAACTCCTCTGTTTCTCTTTTTTGTGCCTCTTCACCACTCTTTTCCTTGCATTTTACCACAAAGTCTCCCCCAACAACTGCCTCTTCAGATCCTCACCGTTCGATCCAATCCAATCCCCGCTCTTCCATTACCCTCCTTCCTACGGCGAACACAAGTATGCCACCACCACCCACCGCAATTCTTGCTCCTCCCCTGTTTTCTTCTCCGGTACGATGCCTTTTTCTCAGCCTTTTTTTTAATGGAATTTTCAGTTCGATTTTCGATTTTGATTGTTGGTTTAGTGGTTTTGGGATAAAGGGTGTGTGGTTTTGTGATCAGGTTATGGAAAGGTGGTGAAGGAGATCCGTAATTTGTGTAAGAATTCTTCTGCATTTTTGCCGGCTTTGAAGTATTTACAGGGGAAAACTGACGTTTTTGGAGGAAATTTGAGTTTCGATGAGAGAATTTCTTATTTTAATCATACCAATAATAATATCAACGTCCCTTGTGGATTTTTCAAGGTGTTTCCGGTTAGTGATTCTGGTTAGTTTCTTCGTCTGAATTCTGAGAATTTGCAATTTAGTCCTTAATCTTATCTCAATTATTCTTAAAACCAATGTTATGGTTGATTTCTCTTATGAGTTCTTTGTTTATGGTGTAATTCAGATCGAATTGCCATGGAAAGCTGCAATGGAGTTGTTGTAGCATCTGCAATCTTTAATGATCATGACAAAATCCGGCAACCGATTGGACTCGGGTCGAAAACCCTAGAGATTGCTTGTTTCTTCATGTTTATAGATGATATAACCCTCCAAGGACTTTATTTTCATAACTTAATCCCACAAAACTGGCCCGATTATAAAGTCGGAGTTTGGAGAATCGTCAGAGTTTCTTCAGAGAAACTCTACGAAAACCCTGCGATGAACGGAGTGATACCGAAATATTTAGTCCATAGGCTTTTCTCGAACTCGAAATTCAGCATCTGGATCGATGCGAAGCTTCAACTAACGGTCGATCCGTTGTTACTAGTACATTCTCTACTTGTATCGACGGGAGTAGATATGGCGATATCAAAGCATCCGTACTATATCCATACGATGGAAGAGGCAATGGCGACTGCACGATGGAGGAAATGGTCCGATATTGATGGCTTGACGAGGCAAATGGAGACTTACTGTGAAAAAGGGTTGCAGCCTTGGACACAAGATAAGCTCCCTTATACCACAGGTAAAAGTTTTGATTATTTCTTTGATGATTTACTTTTTGAATACTTTTACTTGCCTTGCAAGACGAGACAATTTTATTAAAGTTATTCGTCAAGCCAACTTTGATTACACAAGCTGAGCTGTATACCATTCCCTTTGTCAAATGTGTGTTATGTCTATGAATTCCATGAATTAGTATACCATTCCCTTTGTCAAATGTGTGTTATGTCTATGATCATTAGAAATGAACATTAATCATAGAAAAAAAATAAAATAACCTATAGTTTCAATTTTGATTATTTTGGTAACCACTGTATCATGTAGAGGTAAGTATTCAATTAAATCGAGTAAAAAATTTTGAGACGATGAATTTTATTTTATAACTCAAATTTTATTTGAATTTTTTTGAGTTTAATTGTTCGAGTTTTTGTTCAAATTTAATTGTAAATATTTATAAAGTTGTGATACTAATTGGTTCAAATTTAAATAGCTTTAGATATTCATGTACGATATACATATATATTTCATATTTTTCGTAGGGTTATGTTTTGATACACAATATGTATAAACTTTTTTACATGACCTTTAAAAATCTAAAACCTAAAACCCTAATCCTAACAACCTAAATTCTAAACATTAAACTCTAAATCTTAAACTCGAACCCTAAATTTTAAATTCTAAACCATACAATCTAAACCCCATAAACTCTAAAAGATAGACTAAACCTATAACCCCTAAATTTGACAATCACATGTAAACTTTTAGTTTACACGGAATGTGTATCAAAATTTCTCTTTTTCCATATGTGATATACGTATCTCGACTAGAAATTGAAAATCTATCCACTAATTACTAAAAAATCGAGATATTTGAGTTATTCAAAGTTCCATTTTATAACACATATTTTTTCAAAAAAAATTAAATCGAGCTTATGAAATCAAGATTCGAGTTTGCATGCAGATGTAATCGAAATTCAACCCTAATTCTTGAACATGATTGGTTTGGCCTGCAGATGTACCAGATAGTGCATTGATCCTGAGAAGACATGGATTGAGCAGCAACCTTTTCTCCTGCCTTTTGTTCAACGAATTAGAAGGTTTTAACCCGAGGGACCAGCTGGGTTTTGCGTTCGTGAGAGACAAGATGAACCCTAAGCTGAAACTGAACCTGTTTGAAGTGGATGTGTTCGAGAAGATTGTCGTGGAATACACGCACAACCTTAAAAATTTTGGGGACATTAGTGGGGTGGGCGTTGGACCAAAAAGGACCAAAAGAGCAAGCCATGGGCACTTCTTTCTGAATCACAGCAGGTGTCAGGACTATCTTTTGACAATGTGGGGTGAATCCCATAGTTGATTTTATCTTTGTTGTCTCTAGCATCAGTAAAGTATCATGCCAGTTGGAAGCGAATGTGGTACATAAGATGTCAATCAACAATTATTGAAGTAATATAAAAAACAATTAGTTTGTCTTGTAGGACGAGACACTTGATTTTAAAAATAAGATTAAATATTTGAATTTTGATATTATAAATGGAGCAATTTAGATTGTGGAGACGTCCCCATAATGAACTTTCGATACTTGATTTAGATTAGTAAATCAATAGATTGAATACATGTTATATAAAAAGAAGAGTGAAATTTTGATACACAAGCTGTGTAAAATTTATTTTACACAAGCTTTTATATTTACACTATACAAACTAAATCTTATATTATTAACCCTAAATCCTAAAAAGCTAAAATCTAAACTCTAAATCATATACCATAAATTCTAAAGGATAACATTAAATTCTAAACGCTAAAACCTAAACCCTTAAACTTTAAACCATAAACTAAACATTTAATCCCTAAAACTAAAAGACTTACCTAAACTAAATTTCACATAGCATGTGTATCAAAGTTTTTTTTTTTTTTTTAAAAATATGATTATGTAAAGAGTTGTATTTTGGTACACAAGTTGTGTAAAAAATTTTACACAACCTTTCATATTTAAGCTATAAAATTTAGGCTTAAGGGTCACTTTTCCCCGGTAGTAGTCTCAATTTATTGATTTCGCCCCTATGGTATTTTCGCATCAATTTAACCCATAAAGTAGTTGAATTGCATCACCGTTTGCCCCTTGACTGATAAAAGACAATATTGACCATAACGATGATGATGTGGCAGTTTACGATGCTGACATGGCACTCCACATGTGAAGATGATGTGGCAGAGGGGAAAATTGATTTTTCAAGCGAGTTCGAGGGAAAAATTGATGTTATGGCTGAGTACGAGGGCAAAACTGATTTTTAGGCAAAAAATATAAATAATATACTAAAATATTAAAATAACATAAAAATAATAAAAAATTTAAAAATATTTTATTAATATATAACTAAAAATAAAATAATAAAAAATATCTAAAAATAAGTAAAAATTATAAAATTAAAATATCATAAGTTAATAAATTATAAATTATTCAATAATTAAAATTTGAAATATTTATAAAGTATTAAAAAATATAAAAACTTTAATTAAAAAAATTTGGACGATTTTGGTTTTCTTTCTCTTCAAAGAATGTAAGGAAGAAATGATCCTAAACTAGGATTAATATGATTCTCTCAACCGAACAAAAATTATCTACCTTTTTTGGTGCCCCTATCTCTCAATACTAAAAAAATAAACTCTACACTATAAGTCTAATTTCTAAATCACAAGCCTTAAACCCTAAAATTTAAACCCTTTACTTGATTAAATTTATACACATACTTTTATGATTCATAGTCACTTTATACTAATAAATTTTTTAATTAGGATTTAGGATTTGAGGTTTACAATTTAGAGTTTGAAATTTTTAGGGTTTGAAATTTAGAAATTAGGATTAGAGTGTAGAATTTATTTTTAAGTTTTAATTTTTGAATAATTTATAATTTAATAGCTTTTAATATTTTAATTTTATAATTTTTACTTATTTTTAGATTTTTTTAAAAAATTTTGTTATTTTTAGACATATATTAATAAAACATTTTAAATGTTTTATTAATTTTTACATTATTTTAGCATTTTAATATTTTCTTAAATTTGTATTTTTTTACCTAAAAATCAATTTTGCCCTCATACTCAACCAGAAAATCAATTTTGCCTCCCTTCCACGTCATCTTCCCATATGAGCTGCTGTAAGGACCCAGATTTTTGAGTCAACAATGGGCGTTGACTCGGGTTTGTGACCAATATGTCGGGTCAGAGGTTCAGGTTTTGTTGGGCCTTGTTGTTGGGCTTTGTGGACCTCCATGAGTGTTGGGCTTGCTTGATGGTTTTGGGCTTGGCTTATGATGGGCTTTGAGGAAGGGAAATATGGTAAAAATCATTTTGGGAAGGCAAAGGCTGATGAAACCTTAATTCCCTGCTGGAAAAAGAACAAGGGCGATATCACCTTGTCCCTATCTTCATGCCATCCCTTTCTTTCTTCCTTTCTCATGGTGAGTGTTTGAGTTTGGAGAAATCTTGGATGTTTGAGTGGGAATTTTAGATTGAGGCTTGAGGAGAAGTTGCTCATCACCCGAAGATCTATCTTTTGAGGTAAATATCTCCAGCATTGGTGGAAGTTGGGTTAGAAGCTTGGTTCGAGAAAGAAAATAGGAAGAAGATTGGTGGAAGCTTCATTTTGGGTTTTGCTTGCTTAAGGTCAGTACATCTCTAACTCCTACATTTCATGAGTCTCTTAAGATGTTTGCTTTGTGTAGTTTATAGTTTTGTGTTGTATGGTTGGCGTTTTAGAAGCTTAAACCCCCATTAATGGTAAATCAAAGATAAGATGTTGATAAGGCGTAAAATGGATAGAAAACCACCTATTGTACTCTAAATAACTTGTATGATCGTTTTGGGACTTAACCATGGAGGTTAAGGGTGGTATTGACGAAATCATGAACTCTAAATTTTGAAATTTGGGCTAGTGTACCATACGGGGTGGTAGCATATCGGTACACCTTTATTATAAGGGAGATGGATTGTGAGGAGCGTACAGATACGCCTCCCTGCGTATCGGTACCCCTTGTATTGTAAGGATTCTAGTAATGCTTTAGAGTATCGGTACGCTCGGGCTGTATCGGTATGTACTGTTGCATTGCCTGAAAAGGCTTTACGTACCGATACGCCAGGGTAGTGTATCGGTACAAGTAGGGATCAATACATGGCGATCCTAGTATTGATGTGGAGTATTGGTGCGTATCGTAGCGTATCGGTACAGGGCAATGGCCAATTCCTTCAAACCTAGTCGGCGTATCGGTACTTATGAGAGAGTATCGATACCTAGAAGGCAATATCGATACTCACCCTAAAGTATCAATACTCGCTAGGCAATCTGCCCAAGAAAGTTAAGTTTGCGTTCGGGGATTCGATAATTCATGGTAAAGAGTTTGGTGGGCCCCTAAAGGTATAAAACAGACTCTAAAACTGAGAAATCGAGGTTAGTAACCCGTATGTGGATTAATGGCTAATGACTTGGTAATAATTAGATAAGTTGCTTGGATTGGTAATACATAGGGATCCGTGGTGTATCAGTTATTACTACATGGTAGCTTGAGGCCCTTGCTGTGTGCTGAAGAGACGCTTATGTAGGCTAGTTACCGTGAGTAATGAGATAATCTAACGGGAAAGGCGTAAATAAATCATTAAGACATATACTAAATAGTGTAACAAATGAGTCATGCCTTGGAGCATTGATAATGGTTGGCTGGATGCCTTTTATCTCTCAGCGATATATATTGATGCTCAGGGGAGCATGTTGTATCGTATGAGTCTTAGCTAGGAATCCAGATGTCCTAGAGTCAGTGTAAGGGCACTTAAGAAAGAGGATGGGTACCCGGGCTATGTGATCAAGTATATCCAACGTATCCACGGGCTATGTGATCTGGATGCGGTCCGAAACCTATCATTGGGCTATGTGATCAGGATATGGAAATACAATTCGAGGGTTGTGTGAGCTCGAGTAACTCGAAGGGCTATGTGATATCGAGTAACCTGATGGCTAAGTGGACCCAAGAAAAGACTGCTTGTGGCTATTGTGATCCAAGTATGTCTAGGACGTACCTGTGGCTATAGTGATCTAGATATGATCATAACCCGATGGCTATGTGATCACGGGTAACCTGATGGTTGTGTGAGAACGGGATAAATAGTAGGGCTTCATTGGCCATTAGGGAATGTATGTGATTTATGTTGTTGTATGGATAATAGATGTTGGCTACTTTACCCTTGGGCTATGTGATCAGGGTAGTATTGTTACTCGGCGGGCTGTGTGAGCTCGAGTATCTCGATGGGCTGTATGATCTCGAATATGGGCTAGATACCCTTGGCTATGTAATCAGGATATGGGACGTAACTCAATGGTCGGTGGAACCTCGCGTATAGTAAGCCTGAGATAGCTTTGTAGACTTCTTACAGAATAGTGGTATCTTGAGACAGTTGTAAGCTCTAGCTAGGATAGGCTAGAAGATGATCCTTAGATGTTGAGAAGCATTTCTGTGCACTTTTGGTTATATTATCATGCTTGTTTTATGATATTCATGAATTATGGTAGAGTAGAAATGTACCACTGAGCTTTGTTAGCTCAACATGCGTAATTGTGGTTTCTTCCGTATGTAAGTTGACATGTTACTTTTAGATGAGCACATCGAGGAGGATTTTCCAGCATCGAGCCAATCTCAGAGTACAATACTTGATGTCTAGTTTGGATTGGTTGTATTTATAGGACTTTACCACAGTTGAATCTGTATTTTATTCTAATTTATTGTTATTTGGTCAAACGGTGTATTTTATTCAAAACTTATGTTTTGTAAACCTTTTTAATCTCATTATCTACATGGATTTTATGGTAATGGATTATTTTGAGAATTTCCAACTTGTGGTTTTAAACGAGAAATTTTGATGGGTCAGTTTTAGGTGACCCGAATGTAATACTCCAGATCCAGAACAGGATCAGTGTGTTACATTTAGTGGTATCAGAGCTAGGTTTAGTCAGTTCTAGAAAAAGCCTCAGGGTGTCGTAGAGGTCGTAGTAAAGTGTCTAGTAAATACAAGTCCCTAAAGTTAAGTGTACTTTATAAAACTGGGAATCCTGATGTGCCACATTGTTTGTTGTGTTTCAGAAAATGACCGATGTTAGGTAGAACTGGTAGTGGAGAGGCGAGACACTTTCGTGACCTTACCTCTGCCCTCTTACGTGTGGTGCAAGCTATCCTGAGGCAAATAAGGTGCCTCGTAAGACCCTTGTAGAGAGGCTTCATCATTTTGGGCCTAAGAATTTCGAAGGCTTGGGTGAGGATGACACGATCAAGGCTGACCAATGGTTGCGCGACACACAAAGAATCTTGAGACAGATGAAGGAAAGCCCGAAAGATAATATTGATTGCACTGTTTCCCTTCTGAAGGACAATGCACATGAGTGGTGGGAGACCGTTGAGTTGGGTCTACAGCCTGAACGACTGACATAGGATATCTTTGTGGATGAGTTTCGGAAGAAGTATATCAGTGAGGTACATATGGATTAGTTGAGGGACCAGTTTCTGCATCTAATTCAGGAAGATAGAACGGTGTTTGCTTATGAGCAAGAGTTTCTGCGTTTGAGCCATTATGCTCTAGAGTTTATTTCTACGGAAGAGTTGAGGTGCAAAAGATTCAGATAAGGCTTGAATGTTGACCTTTAGTTGCATGTGAAAGCGGGTCCGCTTGGGACATTCTCTGAGTTAGCCAATAGTGCGAAGGCACTTGAGCGACTTCAGAGTTCAGCATCTGATCAATTCAAGGATTTTTGAGGTCGTGTTGTAGAGATCCAGAATATTATGAATCATTCTCCTATTCGTATGAAAGGTTTTATGCTTTAAAGGGTTCGAAGAGAGTTGCATTGGACTAGCTACTGAGAGTTAGCTCAGGATCTAAATCGAGGTTCGTAGAGTCTCTTTTGTTTCTACTCTAGAAATGAGTATTGATGGTTCTGTTGGAACATCGTTTCCACCAGCATGTGAGCATTGTGGCCGACATCACCTTGAAGTATATTTTTTACTTCGGAGGGTTTGTTATCGGTTCCAGGCACCAGGGCATATGGCAAAGGACTGCCCAGTTATGGATGAGGATACATCGGTTCAATCTCAGAGGTGGGTTACTTCCCATTGTGATCATAGTTTTGTTAAAGACGGAGTTAGGTATTGTCAGGTTATCGAAATAGAGGTTATGTGAGATTTACTTTCAGGGTTAGCGCGCGAGGCATTTCTAGACAGTCTGCTGCCCATATTAGAGTTGACAGCATTACGACCGATGATATATCAGGTAAATAAGTTTTGTATTGGTTTCAGCTGTTGCGTTAGCCGTTTAGCTCTTTGGTTGTGTAATATACCGGTTCTTGTGATGTGTATCTTGGTAAATCTTGGGTGGTTGTTGCTTTAGATGGAAATTAGAGTTGCATCCCTTGCTAGATAAGGTTTTTTTATCATAGATAGTTGTTGAGAGGGCAAGTGTGCCGTAAGATGTGAGTGAGAAGTTATGAAGTCTTAGGTTGCTTGAATCTAGTTGTTAGTGTTGGCTGTGTAGGATCTTAACCTCTCTAGGGTGGACGTTGTGCTCTGTAGTGCTAGCTCAAATAAAGTCTTATAGGGTGCAAGGTGTTCTTAGCTTGTGTTGTAGACGCGAAAGTTGAGAGTTCCTAGTCTTAGTGTTGTAGGTGTTTTGAGGATATAGAGGTACCCTTGGTGAGTGAGCAATCTTACCAGTTGATTGTGGTTTAGAATCATGATAAAGGTAAGGTTGAGTTCGTTGTTAGTGTCTATCGTTTCGTGGCATGGTACTTAACGAACTTCTTGTTAGGGCACACTTGTGCAAGCAACCATTTGGGTATCGTTGCCAAGTGGTTCGCCGAGACCGTATTTGCGTGAGATTAGCTTGAATGGTGGCTTTGGATGTGTTGAGCCGTAGTGCAATAGTAGAAGACCGTTGTCGATTTCGTAAGATCAACGACCTTGTTTTGGCCATAGAATGTGAGAGTTTTGCGTGTTGTTTGCCGGAGTAAGGTACCGTAGAAAAAGGGTAAATGAAGGTTGCGATGAACATGGTTGATGTTTTAAGGGCGAATCGTGAGGATAGTTGCTTGGCTTGTGCACCTGTTGAGCTAGATTTTTTGGGGTTAGAGGATTGCCCAATTAAGTCGATCAAAATTGTTATCGGTTAAGGCAAAATAGTGTGGAACTTATCAGAGCAGCACATCAGAAATATGGATCAGTAGTTGTGTTAAGGGTAACCGGGTGGTTGCTTTGCAAGGAAATAATATTAGATGGACCAGTTAGCAATCATTGATAGCAGTTAGATGGCTTTCTACATCTGATGGTTGAGATCAAGGCAAGGGCTAGGAAGAAGGTGTTTAGACCTTCGCAAGTAAAATGACAAGGTTTTGGGCTGCTTGTGTGAGTTCCTAAGTGACGGTGGTCATTTTTTTGAACCAAGTGGTTGGAATCGATAGTGGTTTTTGATCCAGTTGAAAGCAAGTTTTGATAAGCGAAGTTTTAGATTCTGACTTGGTGGGTCAAGTCTGGAGAAAGTAGCTGTTAGTTTAAGGTAGATTAATGATAATGATCAGTTGTTAGGGTTTTGCTTATCCTTTAATGGTTTTACTAGGACATAGATATTTGGCGTGATGCGTTCATGGCAGTGCCTTGTGGATGTGGTGCAACGTTTTAGATAAAGATGAAGTCTAAGTTCAGTTTGTGGTTGTTGGATGCATGTAGAAGGGTTGGTTAGAAGGGATGGAATCCATTAGAAGTGAGTTCCTTAAGTTGATGTTTGAGCGGCGTGGCTCGAGATTGGTTATGTTACCATGCTTAGCGGTTCGCCATAAGTGTCGTTGGTTGCTGGAATTGAGTTGTAAGAACCTCAAGAGAAGTGTTGAGAGCATGTGGTTTTATGCTATAGTTTTGTTTAAGGTAGGTTGAGAGAGAACTCTCCCTAATCAAGGTGATCCTGTTTGAATGATGAGGTGGTTAGATCTGTTTTGGTTATATCTCTCTTTCATCCATCTAATTTCGAGGACGAAATTTCCTAAAGGATGAGAGAGTTGTAACGACCCAGATTTTTGAGTCAACAATGGGCGTTGACTCAGGTCTTTGACCAATACATCGGGTCAGAGGTTTGGGTTATGTTGGGCCTTGTTGTTGGGCTTTGTGGACCTCCATGAGTGTTGGGCTTGCTTGATTGTTTTGGGCTTGGCTTATGATGGGCTTTGAAGAATGGCAATATGGTAAAAATCATTTTGGGAAAGCAAAGGCTGATGAAGGCTTAATTCCCTGCTGAAAAAAAAACAAGGGTGATATCACATTGTCTCTATCTTCATGTCATCTCTCTCTTTCTTCCTTTCTATGGTGAGTGTTTGAGTTTGGAGAAATCTTGGATGTTTGATTGGGAATCTCAGATTGAGGCTTGAGAAGAAGTTGCTCATCACCCAAAGATCTATCTTTTGAGGTAAATATCTCCAGCATTGGTGGAAGTTGGGTTAGAAGCTTGGTTCAAAGAATAAAAGAGGAAGAAGCTTCATTTCGGGTTTTGCTTGCTTAAGGTCAGTACATCTCTGACTCTTATATTTCATGAGCCTCATAAGATGTTTGTTTTGTGTGGTTTATAGTTTTGGGTAGTATGGTTGAGGTTTTAGAAGCTTAAACCCCCATTAATGGAAAATCAAAGATGGGATGTTGATAAGGCGTAAAATGGATAGAAAACCACCTCTTATACTCTAAATAATTTGTAGGATCGTTTTGGGACTTAACCATGGAGGTGAAAGGTGGGATTGAGGAAATCTCAAACTCTAGATTTTGAAATCTGGGCTCGCGTACTGTTACGGGGTGGTAACGTATCGGTACGCTTTTGTTATGAGATAGACGGATTGTGAGGGGCGTACCGGTATGCCTTTCTGCGTATCGGTACCCTTTGCATTGTAAAGATTCCAACAATGCTTTGAAGTACCAGTACGTTTGGGTCATATCTGTACGCACTATTATATTACTTGGAAATGCTTTACGTACCGGTACGCCAGGGTAGCGCATCGGTACGGGTAGAGATCGGTACGAGGTGATCCTAGTACCGATATAGAGTACCGATACGTATCATAGTATATCGGTACAGAGAAATGGCCAATTCTTTCGAACCTAGTTGGCGTATCAGTACTCATGGAAGAGTATCGATACCCAAAAAGCAGTACCGATACTCACCCTGAAGTATCGGTACTTGCTGGGCAATCTGCCCAGAAAAGTTGAGTTTGAGTTCGAGGGTTCTATAATTCGTCAGGTGGGTCCTAGAGTCAGTGCAAGGGCACTTAAATAAGGGGATGGGTACCCGGGCTATGTGATCGAGTACATCCAACGTATCTACATGCTATATGATCTGAATGTGGTCCGAAACCTATCATTGGGCTATGTGATCAGGATATGGAAATACAACTCGGGGGCTGTGTGAGCTCGAGTAACTCGAATGGGCTATGTGATATCGAGTAACCTGATGGCTAAGTGACCTCAGGAAAAGACTGCTTGTGGATATTGTGATCCAAGTATGTCCAAAATATATATGTGGCTATAGTGACCCGGATATGACCCTAACCCGATGGCTATGTGATCACGGGTAACACGACGACTGTGTGAGCACATGATAAATAGTAGGGGTCCATTAGGGAATGTATGTGATTTACGTTGTTGTATGGATAATAGATGTTGGCAACTTTACCCTTGGGCTATGTGATCAATGTAGGGTTGTTACTCGGTGGGCTGTGTGAGCTCGAGTAACTCGATGGGCTGTGTGATCTCGAATATGGGCTAGATAACCCTTGTGTTATGTGATCAGGATATGAGACGTAACTCAATGGTCAGTGGGACCTCGCGTATGGTAAGCTTGAGATGGCTTGGTAGACTTCTTACATAATAGTGGTATCTTGAGACAGTTGTAAGCTCTAGCTAGGATAGGCTAGAATATGATCCTTAGATGTTGAGAAGTCTTTCTGTGCACTCTTGATTATATTATCATGCATGATTGTTTTATGATATTCATGAATTGCGGTAGAGTAGAAATGTACCACTGAGCTTTGTTAGCTCAGCGTGCGGAATTGTGGTTTCTTCCGTGCGTATGTTGACAGGTTGCTTTTGGATTAGCACATCGAGGATGATTTCCCAGCACCGAGCCAATCTCAGAGTACAATACTTGATGTCTAGTTTGGACTGGTTGTATTCATAGGACCTTACCACAGTCGAGTCTTTATTTTATTCTGATTTAATGTTATTTGGTCAAACGGTGTATTTTGTTCGGAACTTATGTTTTGTAAACCCTTTTAATCTCATTATCTACGTGGATTTTATGGTAATGGATTATTTTGAAAATTTCCAACTTGTGGTTTTAAACGAGAGATTTTGATGGGTCAGTTTTGGGTGACCCGAATGTGATGCTCCGGATCCGGGTGTTACAACTGCCATGTTAGCACCGTTGATTGCCATTTCAGCACCATTGACCTCCACGTCTGCACTATATCGATCAACGCTGGCTTCCGTCAATCAAGGGGCAAACGGTGATGCAATTCGACTACTTCAGGGGCTAAATTGATGCGAAAATATCATAAGACGAAATCGATAAATTGAGACTACTACAAGGGCAAAAATGACCCTTAAGCCTAAAATTTAAACCCTAAATCTCTAGCCCTAATATGCTAACATCTAAACCTTAAACCCTAAACTCTAGCCATAAACCTTAAATTTTACACCTTACAACGTAAACCCCTAAATCTTAAACCATAACTTAAATATCTAAACCCTAAAATTAAAAGGTTTGTCTAAACTTTAATTTACATAAACTTGTATATCAAAATATTTCTCGTACGTAAAACTGATATCAAATTGACATGGTGTGTAAATGTGGGTTAAATTTGTTATAATATGTCATTTATTATTTTCAGGAAAAAGGCAAAAAAAGTCTAGCAAACAAAACGACATTTCACGGAGAAAAAGTGACAAAAAGAACAGGTTGGCACTTGGAGGGTATCAATTTATTTTTTATGGGTAAACTACGCTTTTCATCACTCACCTTTGATTGTGTTCTTATTTTGATCACAAAAGTGATTTAAAAAAACAATTTGATCACTAGATTTTTAAATTGCTCCTATTTTAATCACACATACTTCAAATTAGAAATAATAGGATTACATGGATAGTTTTATGTTGACATGGACTACTTTTTACTGACATGGAAGTCACATGCTGTCTACCTTTTTTTTTATTTAACATTCTTCTCCCACAATGTCAAGCCAGTGTTGGAACCACTGTTCTCCAGCATCTTCTCCGACTATTTAAGACACATATGAACTTGTATCGTCGTCGTCTACTACTCTATCAGTTTAAATTTTTCCAAAGATCTATTTGAAACTCATGAAACTCAATTGAAAACCTAGAGAAAATGACTCTAATCTACAATATCCATCGCCCGATCAACATGGTATTAGGATATATATATATAGCTCATCTCCTCCATCTTCACCTCTCCATAGTTGGGATTTGGAAGAAGATGCTACAGGGTCGAAAAATCAAAAAGAATCCAAAAAAATAGATTTTAGGAAGATTCCAAGGGGTTTTCATAAGAATTGAATAAATTTTTTGGACATTTTCATAATTTATTAAAAAAATATAATTTTATCATAATATCGTTAACTATTTAACGGTAGAGTGACAAAAATATAAATAATTTAAAAGTTCAATAACCAAACAAAAACAAAGTCGAGTTTAAGTGGCAAAAAAACGTAACTAACCTATTTTTTTATTTATAGATTTTAGGCTGGGGGCAGTTGAATTATTCATTTTGAAGCTTTCCATTAATTCACCGAAGACATTAAAATAAAGAGTAAATAACGCATGGCGCTTTCTCGGAAGTAGGGTGTTGAAATTTTTGGTTAACTGAATTAATCGATCGAATCAGAATTTTTTTCGGTTAATCAGTCGGTTAATTTTAAGTTCGGTCGGTTAACGGTTAATAATTTTTTTAAACTTCGGTTATCGGTTAATTCGGTTCGAAATCGGTTAATTAATCGAATTACCCGAAATTTTTACATTTTACATTATATATATTTATTTTTGGTCAATAAACTTTTAAAAATTATAAAATGGCCATTAAACTTTATCAAATTAGCACAAAATGATCATTAAATTTATTAAATTATTAAAAATAATTTAAAATTTTCAATGTTTATCAATAATTTATAATATGCAATAAATCAATGATCATTTTATAATAATTCGATAAGTTTAATGGTTGTTTTATAACTTTTGAAAGTTCAGTGGCTAAAAAGATTATTTTAACATAGTTTAGTGACCATTTGTGCAATATACCCAAAATTTTATAATAAATTTTGGTTAACCGAATTAACCGACCGAATTAATCGAACTTTTTTCGGTTCGATTAAATATTTTTGAAAAAATTTATGTTCGGTTAATAGGAAAAAAATTTAGTTAATGAAATTTTGGAAGTTCGGTTCGGTCGGTTAACCGAACCTACCGTTTGAACACCCCTACTCAGAAGTGGTTGCCTGTGCCTTTCGAGATTGTATTATGGGTAAAGTACACAAATAATCACTAAACTATCTCTAAATATATAAAATGGTCATCAAACTTTCAAATGTTACATAATAGGCATTAAACTTTAGTTTTTGTTACAAAATAGTCACCGAGTCGTTAACTGTCGTTAATTGGGTGACGTGACAGTTACAAAAATTTGAATAATATAACATTTTCCTCCACATTGACATATTTAATCAATTTATTCCTAATTTAACCCTCATTATTGATGTCTAAATTGATTGAATATGTAAATATTGAGGATAAAATATGTTATTATATAAATTTTCGTAATTGCCATGTCTCCCAGTTAACGACATTTAACGACCCAGTGACCATTATGTAATAAAAACTAAAGTTTAATGACCATTATATAATTTTTGAAAACTTGGTGACTATTTTGTATTTTTAGGGATAGTTTAGTGACCATTTGTGTACTTTACCCTTGTATTATTGTTTGTTTTAGGTTAGAATATTTAAATTTAAAAGGTCCTTGAATTATTTATTTTTTTATATAAATTATTATTTTATACCGTATTAATTATTTTAAATTTCATAAGAGATAAAGAGACACGAGTTCAAATCGCCTTTGTCTACTAGGTGTATGCACATTGTCAAATGGTTAAGAATATGTATGAATATATACTATGTTGTAATTACCTTTAGACAATTTAAAAAAATCATATATCTCCGTACAATATTTAAAAAATTACCAAAACTCATATTATTGCTTGTGAAGTTAGATGTATAAAAAAGAAATAATTCATTTATGTTGATCGAATTTAGTTTGATTAACATTTTTTTTACAATATATAGAAGAACATCATACCAAATATTTTTAAATGGAGTACTTAATATCTTTTAATTTATAAGTAGAAAAATTTCGGATATTCACGGACTTAACTACCCTTAAAACAGTCCGGCCTAATATTCTTGGACATGCATACTTTATTTCAAAATAACAAAATTTTAAACCCCAAGCCCTTATCGGCCTTTGGGTCATATATACTCTTCCAAGTTGAGCCCTCTTACCCTTCCAAAGAAACACATTACCAAGTTGATTAATTGTTTTAATGACCTTTGCTGGAAGAAGAAAGTCTTTAATTTTTTTGTTTACACCTAAATAGATATTTTAAGGGTTAATATTTGATGCACAGATAATAAAGAACTTTTCTTTCTCACAAGTATACATATTAAAACTTTAAAATTTAAATTCTTAACCCTAAAACCCTAAATGTTAAATATTAAATTACAAAACTTTAAACTTTAAACTCAAAACACTAATATTTAAACCATAAACTAAACAACTAATCTCTAAAATAAACTTTCTTGTATAAACTAAAGTTTACACTAGCAGTGTATCAATTTTTTTCATTATTAAATGAAATGTTAATTTATGTTAAGTGTTATTTATATATAAAGAGTTAATTGTATCACACATCTCAAAACTATGACCTTCATTCTAAAATAGTCCATAAATTTTTAGATGTTCTAATATCATCCCTAAACAATAACTCTCATTCTAAATTGGTTCTCAAACCTTTGAATCTTCTAGTTTCATTCATGAACTATGACATCCATTCTAAACTGGTCTCTAATTTTTTTATTAAGTAGATAAATAATTACATTTCCAAGCTAAATGACGGGATTTGAACCCATACAAGATAAAATAATATGAACATCCTTAACCAACGATGGACCCAGGGGCTAAAGGAAGCGGTCACCCCCTAAAAATTTGAATTTCGTATATAATTTAAAAATTTTCTATTGAAATTTTTATCTTCCCTAAAACTTGTAAGTAGAGAAATAATTACATTTCCAAGCTAAATGACGGGATTTGAACCCATACAAGATGAAATAATATAAACATCCTTCACCAACGATTGACCCAGGAGGCTAAAAAAAGCTATCGTTCCCTAAAAATTTGAATTTCATATATAATTTAAATTTTTTTTATTGAAAACCTATTTTTATCTCCCCTAAAACTTTACATTTCCAAGCTAAATGACGGTATTTGAACCCATACAAGATGAAATAATATAAACATCTTTAACCAACGATTAATTCGGGAGGCTAAAAAAAGCGATCGTTCCCTAAAAATTTGAATTTTATATATAATTTAATTTTTTTTATTAAAAATCTATTTTTATCTACCCTAAAACTTGTAAGTTTACCTCGCCACTAACCGTTTTTTAGCATTCCAATTTGAATCAATTTCCCTTTTTTCCCCTCGTCTTTTACATCCCTCTTCTCGCCGTTGCCTTAAATCAAAAACCCACAACCGCGTACGTATCTCCGGTAACTCGAACGGCTTCTCCCGCCCAAAAATAAAATTCCCCTCGCTTTCTTGCATTTTCTTTTCCAATCAAACTAGGCGAAATCACTATCCGAACTGGTAAATTTTGAAAAGAAATAAATAGATCAGAGCTTTCCGCATGTCGAAATCGCTTCCTTATTCGATAAAAAGATGTTCACTACTATAACGCTAAGTTCCCCCCGCAAATCTTTCCTCTAGGTATTACGTCTCCCTCTTTTTTTTCTCCTTTTTTGATTTACTTGATTTGTCATTTTTATGGATTTTTTTTTGGAATTTGTTCCTTTCAAGTAGAAATTATTGTTTGGAATTTGTTCCTTTCGAGTTGAAATTGCTTTAGAGGATTTGAGGATTGTTATCTTGATGTAGTTTTAATGTGAAGGCGAAAGCGATCAGTGTGAAAGTGAAGAAATAGAAAGGCACTAGTAAGGAGATTAGAGCAGAGCCACAGGAAATCAAAGAAATTCTAAATCATTTGGAGAAGTCTTAAAGCGTCTGATTTAAGTCCTGTTAAGCTTGATTCTAAATATAGCTTGGTGAGCTTTAAGATTTAGCCTTTTGGTTAGAGTAAAATGGTCCTGAACTTCGGTGTATGGACCATGAAGCTGGCGACACGTTCTTAGCCAAAAGGCTGAGAAAGGTTAGAGATCTGATTGGAGCATCTTTTTCTTTCTTCACATCACTAGTTAATTGCTTGATGTATGAGATCTGATTTTTGTTTGGTGCTTGGAGCATAACAATAGTCACACTTTATAGGTATTGGAGAATCTATCTTCTGTTTCGAGTGTTTGTGGTGAGAGCATGGCTAAAATAATTAGTTTGCATTATTTAGAAGCCTTACTTTTATGCTAAGCATTTTAAAGTGTACCATGTTCGAGTCCCGGTGATCTCACCTCACTTCTAGTCTTGACTCACACAAATAGACCGCATAATAGGACTAAAGAAGAATATAAGTTATTGGTGTTGCATCAAGCATAAAATGCTTGGGAGAAGATAACCCGGGTTTCCTCCTTGATTATAGCCAGATGAAAAGTTGGATAATTTTACTGGAAAACTAAACAAGTAATGTTGAGGAAATATGGAAAGCGAGAGAAAAAAACATGAAGGTGGCTTTCACCTGTGCCTACTTGCAAGTAGCCAATTTTACCTTACTTTACCTTGTTATGAAAGCATTCCATGCTACTACCCTAGGACCCAGTTTAACAAGGCAGTGGGCCGGTGGCTTAGCTTTTACTTACATGTGTGCAATGCATCGATGAGTTGGTCTGCATTTAGTCGACCACAAAAAAATGTTATGTTGGTATTTACCTTCTCGGCTTAATCATGACAGGATTGAAACATGTATTTGTTCTGAATCTTTTGATAGACAATTTTTGAGGTTATGTGAGGATGGGGTTTTGCAAACCAAAATATGAGTGAAATTGGCCAGACATAATTGACTTCTCTGATTTAAAGATAATTGCAATCGTGAATCCCAAATCAACTGATCCTGTTATTTTTTTTTATTTTTTTCTTTATCATTGGCACTGCCACAAGGTTACAAACTGTGCATCCATTAACGAATAATGAGTGACCATTTATTATCATCAGGTCACACTGAAGCTACATTTTCACCTCCATCTTGAAGGAGAAACAGATGATCACCATCCCGAATGACATCTACATCATCTATTTCAGCATTCTCAGCATTAACAACTTTCTTAAATGTGTAGCATCCAAACTTTTCACCTGCAGTTTCACAAGGTTATGGAATGAGACATAAATACAGCAAAAGCAGGCAAATAAACAAAGGTGGTTTTCTGGTTCTTGTTCATGGTTTAAAAAATCCCCTTTGATTATTTTTTTTCTTTAACCTTTTGAATTCTAGTCACATATGAAGTTGACTTGTAATTATTTTTATCATTTCAGGTTATTTCAAGTACTCTTTTTCTGCCAGACTTACCAGCTACTCTGAGCAGCTCTTGTATTGAATCAGGTAGGAGTATCAACTTTCCAAGTTGTCTACTTGACATACTGCTGCTCTGGAACTGCATGTGAATAGTAACTCTTTTCTTGGTCGGTATTGTTACCTCTTTATAATTGCGCGGGTTGAAGAAATTTTGAGCCCCACTTCTATGTCTGCTTTGACTATTCTTGGAGTCATCGTCTGTTTCTGGCCCTATAATCTCTATCATGTGTTCATCTTTCTTTCTTTTGTTTTCATAACTCAGTAAGAGATCATATATGCTCTTGTGTCCCTGCTGCTCTGCCAACGCTTTTGGTGTCCTTCCTCCTGCATCTAGTTTATTTACACTTGCTCCTCCTTCAAGCAAAATCTTAACCATTTCAATGCGCCCCTTGCGAACAGCATCATGGAGAGCTGTTTGGCCATCCTCTGCTGTTGAAATTCCATTATCTGAAGATCTACTTGTTTGATTCTTCTCTATAACACTTGATCCCAAGAAATCTATGTCCATTGCTTCTTTCTTTGATGCATATCTCTGTGGTTGATCTTCAAATCGAGTGTCCGAACAACTTCCTCTTACTGCTCCTACATTGAGCTGGTCAAAGCTGCTGCTCTCTAAACCATTCAATTTCTGCAAGAACAAACCATCACTTCCGACTGTTTATAACAATAATAACGTTTCATTACTCTAGAAGTTATCTAAGGGATATTTACCATGTAAAGATTATGCATAATAGCACGTCCATCTTCCATATTTACTTGTATGATGTTCATCAGTGAAGTTCCATTCAATCGTAGTATCTGACAAAGCTCTGTGGTCCTAACTGTGTATGGCTGTGGCCTATAACATAGAACTCCAACCTCTCCAAACACATCCCCTGCTGCTAACTTTCCGATAACCTGTAAATCACATTTGGATATGGTAAACTTTTCGTAGTGTTGTTGATTTACCATTAAGAAAAATATTATGCATGTTAAAATAATATCTCACCTGATCTTGCCCATCAGCATGGGAGATTAAGTTCTGCAAACAGGAATCTACCAGTCACCAATCTAATGAAACAAATTGGCATTGTTTAGTTTATATTGCCTGCACAGATCAGAATAAGGCTACTTACAACTGATCCTGAGACAAGTATATATAGATCTGTTGGGGCTTCATACTGCAGAATGACATCTTCTTTGGGTGGGAAATACTCGGCATCCATTTCTGTCACCTTTGACAGAGTAGTAAATTGCATTAGCATCTTGTGAAAATGAAAATCAAAGTTTAACTATTTATGTGTGCCACTGACTCAAAATACACCAAAATCTATGGATCTTTCCATTGCTCTGGCCTTTTATTTAGGGTACTATTTTATTCTAAAATGAGAACGATTTGGAGAAATATAGTTAGCATGAGAAGTATTACCAACTGAAACAGGAAGTCATGAGAAACTCCTTGGAAGAGGTAGACTTTCTGCACAATGTGGAGGAAGAGATGCTGTGCAATGGAAGAGCGAATGGCTTTTGGCAAACTATTCAAGGTCTCTTGTTGTTTCAATCCTTCTGTTTTGAATCTTAAGCATATGTGTGACAACATTTGATCTTGTACGCGAGAGGGCAACTGATTGCGTGTTGCAAATTCTGAAGCAGCTCTGATTGTATCCCTCTGCAACACCACAAAAGGTAAATGTTTCTTGTCATTAGCACTCCCAGGCTAGAGATGACATCCTCTTCAAAAAGAAAACACTGTTGAATCTGAAGAAGGGACTGGAAGTTTGTAATGCTCAAATTAGATAAAAGATTCTGAACATTCCTACTTGATTTTTTATGCCATACAATGTTAAGGAATCTTTGCATTAGCTTTAATTGGGGTTTTAACCTTGAATTTGTTTCATATAAAAATGTCAAAATGTGGGGTAGATGCAGTGTCTTACAAAATCCGACTTTTTATTTTCTACAATAAATAGTGTAGTTGTCTGAGTACTACTGTTTACTGCGACTGTAAACTTATTCAATATGTTTAGTTCTCCTGGCAGGGTAATGAACTAATGATGATTTCAAATAGTTTGAAAGGAGTAAAGGAACTTACAAAATTACGGGTCCGGCTTGTCCAGTGAACTACGAGGTTTGTCATGTTCCCAATGAGGTAAGCTGTTAATCCCAAATTAAACAGCATGTAAAAGATATCAAATAGCATCTCTCTTGGATTCTCAGCATGCAAATCCCCATAACCAGTTGTAGTAAGCGTTGTGATGGACCAGTAAATTGAAGTTATGTATCTGTCCCAGAGACTCTGTTCTTTGAAATTTGGGTATGCTGCACCAATCCAGGTTCTCGAAGGATCAGGGTATCCTTCTGCAATCAAATAGTTAAAGCATCCAGCACAATGTACTGTAAACAGGGTCACCTGAAATCAACCCGAGGGGAAATTAACCCATATTTCAGATGACTGAGGCAATATTTATGATAGAGGTGAGAGAAGAGGAAGTTTCAATGGCTTACGGAAATGAGTTTGGTGCACCGAGTCCAGAAGTAGTTGAAGCGGATGTCTTTCTCAAGTCTGTAGTAAAGCAAACCTTAAGTAAATATAGTATTTTCCCCATTGTAACAGATTTAAATTTTTGAAGAAAAGAATAGGCATGGGTTGAATCTGGTTATAACCTCGCAAACAGGGAACTGACTCGTCGCAACCGCCAGAGCCGGAGCATGTTGAGTAGCCTGAGCCCGAGTTCACTACCATGATCTGTGAACATAAGGCTGAGAGACTGAAATGGGGCGGTGGAACATACATCGAAGGCAAACCAGGTAGATATGTACCTAGATGTTGGATGGATTATATAAGCTCATTATTTGCTTGAAGAGTAGATAAACATTGTTTTTCTCGGTTGAAAACGATTTTGTGATCAATGTTGTAAAATCTCATTTACCTTATAGCAATCTTCTTGGGATCATCAACAAGGAGGTAAGATTGGCTATCGAGGTATGCAACAAAGAAGGTGAGAACGATGTCAACAGCAAAGAAGCCATTGACAATGTTGTCAAAAATGAAAAGTGCATCATCTTTCTTATAAGTTAGGAATGCAAACTCGAATGGACAGATCCAGGCAGAGTAAATGACCAGAACAACCAGCCACACCACCCAGGCCCTGTAATAATGAGTAGGACATAAGGAACAACTTTGATTTATGGAAAGAAATATTCAAGTAAACCATGGCTATGATCATCACCTATAGTGAGGATTGAAAGGGGAAATGATGTATCGACGTAGCTTCGTCGTCTGGTTAATTCTGGCACCAAGTGATGGAAGGAGATCGCTTGAGAAGAAACTGCCAGGGATATCATTGTCCATTTGAAATTCATCATTACAGAACCGTTGGAAGAAGTTTTTGGTACAGGAAAATGACATTTAGTTGTTTGAATCCTCAAGGCTATTAAACTTCTCACGGGGTTAAGTCTCAAAGGAAAGGTTTATATATAGCAAAAATGTGAAGAGGGACACGGGTTTAGTTTTCCTTTCTAACACCTTTATATCAATTTGAATTTAAAAGGGCATGCAGGCTTAAACAGCTGAAACGTCACTAAGAGAGGAAGCTAAAGTTGGACAAAGGTGAGGCAAATTTTCCATCTTGTTTGTACAAAAATTATGAACAAGGAGCAATAAAAACACGACAAAAGGAAGGAGAAAGACCAGGAAAATGGCAAGCCCTGAAAGTGGCAGACATGGGTGTACAGCAATGCAGTTGCCAGTTGCGGCAACAAAATCTCCAAGAGAAAGAAAAGGATCGAAGAGAAAGAGAAAAGGGGAGAGAGAAGAACAAGAAGAAATAGAGAGAGGTTTGAATATGCAATGAAGATAATGGCAACAGTAACGGTGTTTAGGGTGGTGAAATGGTGCAACTGGTGGTTGTGACTTGTGAGAGCTCCACCATCAAAGCATGTGAAGATGTGTATAAACAAGCCCTTGTTGCCAGGACGGATTTTAGTGACATATTGTTTCGGTGTTTTTATTTCAGAATCCAGTGGTGGACCAGTCAGCCGTTGTAGCATGGGGGAGGATGTTTTTATTTTATTTCATGGATGCCATGTGGTCCAATCACATCGTCGGTTACAGGTACATGACATCTTTCTTTTTGCTAAATATTCGTTTTCAATACAATGGCCCTTCCCTTCTCCTTCTTCCTAGTAAGAGCTTAAGTTGATTGCTTTTGCCACGCAATTGGAACCATAGTTGCGTGAATGCATTCCCGCTATATAAACCATTTGCCCCCTCCCCCCCCCCCGGCCCCACCAACTGCCACCTCCCCTTCTCTCTCATATATGCTTTGACCCTTTATTCTGCGTGTCCAGCCGACGCGTTTATCACTATCCTCTTTGCTTTGCCTTGCCGACCTATTTGTTTTGTTGCCGGTGTGTATCTGGAAGATTTGATGATACTTTGCATCTTGTTTATGTTGATACCGATAAAGTGTTGTAATTTAATTAGCTTTGTAAAAAAGCAGAGCCGAAAAAGGAGAAAGAAATATCAGTACAAGACAAATTCGTTAAGACTGTAACTGTATGCAACCTGCAATAAAATAAAACCATAAATTAATAGTTGAAAAGTGTTGCCGAGTAATGATTGTATGTGGATGGTATAATATAAATTTTATCGTACTGCTATAAAACTTGGAAAAGTTGACATTTATTTTACATTAAGATGTTTAGGAAGTTTGGGACCCACAGGGTCCCCCATGGTGTGGAAGATTCTGTGTATTAATGGTTAATCAACTGTCAGGTCCAACTATCCAATTACAGCCCATTTGCAGAGGCTTTTGAGAGGAACCGACCCGATCTCCGTTGCACCTTCATCCGCTTGTGGTTTCCATATAGAGGTTAGTGATACCCTCCTGTTGCATGTGTTACAATGGGTCAAATTCTGGAGAAAGTCCCTATATTATGTGTTTTTTTGTGAATTTAATACCTCTACTATAATTTGATATTTTTAGTTCATTTTTGTGTCATTAAGTCACGTTAAATTAGTTAATTGAATTGACCCAAGAAAAATGATCTTAATATTGAAAATATATATCTTGAAAAGCAGAGAGATTAGAAAATATTCTAATTATTATAGAAAATTGAATTCCTAAAACATGCATGGGAAAGGACTTTGACCTTTATATATTTTTAAGAGTTATATTTTGACATACAATATATAAATAAAATTTATACAACCTCTCATATCTAAATTATACAATTTAAATTCTAAATTATTAATTCTAAATTCTACTCATATAGCCTAAACTAAATCTCTAAATCTTAAATTTGACAAGTTTGTATAAAGTTTAGTTTACATAATTTGTGTATCAAAGTTTTTCTCTATTTTTAATTGGGTAATTATTCGATACATTGGCGGTGAAAATTAAAAGTTTCCCAAAGTGTCTTAGTTTTAAAGTTTAGAGATTTAATTTAGGATTCAGAGTTTATGGGTTTAAGTTTAATAGGTTAAGATTTAGGGTTTAGGGTTAAATTTTAAGGTTTATAGATTAAAAGCCAAATTTCTCGCCATATTACTCTAAAACCTAAATCATAACATCTAAATCCTACATTTTAACTACTGTCCCTAAATTTTAAACTCATAAACTTAAACCCCTAAACTCTCAATTAAATTCCTATACTCTAAAACTAAAGTGATTATGAAAAATCTAAGTTTTTGCAAAAACATGTGACCAATTCCAATTATTGCAAGTTGGAAATTGAGAGACGTGGGTAACTGATTTTGGTTATTAAAATATCATCTTTTTCTCTAAGATCATTAAAATTGTTCTTTTAGGAAACTATAAAATACTAAAGCACAACTCATTTTAGGGTAGTACTATTCAAAACAGCACTTTCACGAAACGAACCATTCATAAAACGAGGTTCTTAAAGCATCTCCACCGAAAAACATTTTAAAAGAATTCTACTACTATATCATAAGAATTGGACTGGTAATCGAATTGATCAAATTATACTAGTATTTTAGTCGGCTGAAATGTGGTAAAAAAACGAATAACAATTCAAAAAAAAATGAATACCAATTCAAAAAAAAAGAATATTAGAGCAATAAATGAGTTAAAAACACAACAAAATAAAACTAAAACCCAAAACATATCTTAAAATAGGTTAAATGTTTTTCTAATGGTATTTTTATTGTTCCAGTTTGGTTTTTATCGATTTAGATTGCCCTGTTCCTAGTTATATGTCATTGGTTGGTTCGATTTAGATAACACTAATGATCTTATCTTTTATTAATTTGACTATTAGATGTTCTAAACAACTTAGCTTGATGATTAAGATATGGAAAAAAGTAAAATAATACCTTTTTAACATTTTCTTAAAATATGTTTGACTCTCCCTTTTCTTTGGAATAAATAAAGTATTGATATTCTACTATTATAATTTTTTTATTAAATGAAGAGGTATTACATTATTCGGTCAGGATTTGAATTTATACAAAATGAGATAATATAAACATCCTTAGTTACACCTAAAACTAAAGGGTGTAATTTTTTAATTCTAAAATATGATTATATTAAAATATAATCATAACAATTAATGGAAACATACAAATGATCAAATCTAATTAAAATATCAATTTCAACTCTTTTTCACGGTTTTCCTCCGATGTAGTTCTATACCACACATTCTTGTATATATTATAATGTTAAATGCTAATCAATCTAACTTTGAAAACAATTTAAAACTGAAATTTTAAGTGAGAAAAAGAGAGCAAAAGCAAGCAAAGAAAGAAAATTCTCGTGATCAAAGGAAGGCCACGGGAAAGAAAATTAAAAGATCAAATATATAGTGCAGTGGTCCTATAAAATAATGGTCCAAGTATTAAATTACCCTAACCTTATAATATTTGTGGTAACATGTGGTCCATTATTCGACGATAATATTAAAAGAAATTTCTACTTGGCCAAAGAAAAATGTGGTCATCACCAATAATAGGTGAATATATATATATATATATATATATATTTATATATATATATATCAATCACCCTGAGTCCTTTAATTTGGTCTTCGAAAATCAATTATCCTAATTAATTTTATGTTTTGATGTAAATTTGAGTCCAAACAATTATGGATGGGATAAATTAAAGAATTAATTTACACCATTGATTTGACCTACTTAAAATAAAATAAAATAAAATTAAAGACTTAAACAATAGTCGTAATCTAAAAAATAGAATTTATATATATATAAAGCAGAAATAGTCAAATTGTGATTTGGTCATAGTCGAAAATATGAGGTATGGGATAAATTTTTATTAATTCACATTATTAAGACTTAACCTTTCTAATAAACCTATTGACATTAAAAGGTTTACATGTATCATCATGTGTTAGGTTGTGGTGGTCAAATATATTTTATTTTTAGTAAAAGAAAACAAAAAATTAAAGTTTATAGACAGCACTGTTGAGGTTTCAGTGAGTTGTATGAAAAAGTGAATTAACGATATTGTTTTAAATTTTAACATGGAAGATATTAAAACAAATTAAATAAAACATATAACGATGTAACTTTAATTCATAATAAAATAAAACCATGTTATGAGATAAATAAAATAAAATAAACATTTCTAGCTAAAATATTCTAAATTTGTTTATTATAAATTTCTAAAAATTTCCATAGGGAAAAAAAATCAAGCTCTTAATTTCATCCACCAACAATGAAGAGAAGAACATGAGTTGGATTCTAGTCTTGGAGATAAAGGTTTCATTTGGAGATGTCCATCCTTAGCATTAATTAATTCGAATTGTGGAATATATGAAATTGACCCATTAGAGAATAAATATAATAACCAACAGTCAATTGGTCTAGTTAGATGAGGCACTAGATCCCTTAAACAAGGTTAAGAGTTCGAATCTTGATGTTGTGAACCGAAAAAATTGAGCTGCGAGAGTCGCCTCATATTGAGACCTTTGCAAAACCCGATATGAATTTTTCGACCAATGAGGTAGATACCGGTGGTTAAAAAATATTATCTATACATATTCCCTTAGTAAATCAAATTCTTTTAGGCTTCTATCAGAATATAATTCTACTGAAGCACGATTATAATGTAAAGATATGCCATTAGAAAGAAAGATGCTGAGGATTTTGATGATCCCCGTCGGTGTTGAAGTAAATGAGATGCTAATTGTATGTACTGCAAACTCCAATGCTATACAACTTTTGAGAATCTGAATTAACTTATTTTAATTGGTTACTAATATCTCAGTTTGAATTTCAATCTTTTTCTTATCTTTAAACTATTGTCTTCTTTGAATAAAAGACATAATAAATCTTAAAATTTTATACATATATAGTGGCGGAGTCAGAATTATCATATAATGGGGTCAGAGTAGACTTTGAGGTACGAGAATTTCCATACTTCTACAATATAAATATTGTTAACCCTATACTCAAACAAATTAAGTAGAGCTAATTCTAATATTTTCATGAAAAATGGTATACTAACTCCTTGAAAACTTCATTTAACTCTTTGAAAATCCTATATCACAACAAATCAAGTGGGGTCAATTGACGCCCTAAACTACATGTGGCTCCGCCACTGTATATATAGTGCAATTCTATATAAAAAAATATTTTGATTTCGATTAGGTTTTTATATATTGTTAACATTATTGTTAATCGGACATTATTTGACATTTTTATGTACATAAATTTTGATTTGGTGTAATCGTATAATTTATACTCTATCCTATAGAAATCTCTGGATGAAACAAAGAATATGAAAGCCAGGGATGAACAAAGAATGGCAATAGAGGGAGAATCGTACGTACCACTAAGCTTTTCGAGAGTATTCATCTAATTTCTATGGGTCAACTTGAAATCAAATACATTTTGACCAAACAGCTAGGTGGGTTGGTTTTTTTATTAAACAGGAAAATATTTATAAATGTCGGGATTTGAACTCATATAAGATGAGACAATATGAAAAAATTTGATCACTCTATCAATTAGTAGATTGATTATTAGTACTAAACTCTCCTTCTATCACTTTTTTAACTTAATAATAAGTGGGTTCATATTTCTATTCTTTGTAATCGAGTTATAATTGCACTTAGAGGATAATATATTATAGTTTAATATATTAATAATTTGTATTATATAAATTTCAATATATATATTTTAAAGGGGTTATATTAATATTTAAGGCATTTTTAAAGAGTGAAATTTTATTTATTTATTAATCTACTTTTTTTTACTCTTTTGTTTTCTTTAGATTATTTCACCTTTTCTTTTTATTGACTCTTTTTAATAGAAAATTATTTGATACACCAACAGTGTAAAATTTAGACTACACAATATTATTTATTTTAATTTCGTCTGTCATATTTAGAGTTTAGTATTTTAGATTGTAAGTTTAGGATTTAAGATCAAAATAGATAATATTGTGTGATTTAAATTTTACATGGCATGTTTATCAAATAATTTCCCAATATAATTCCATCCATACAATGAATGAGTAGATGATTAATTTACATTATCTCTATATTTTCTTTATGGTACCATATTGTGTAGTGTTTTCATGCATTTCTTTTGGGTATTCATTTATAGAAGGAACCGAGAAATATATGTGCATGAAAAATGGCTTTTGCTTTCTCCGAAGAGTTATTCACTTGTTTGTCATTTCTTATTCTTCTTCATATATGTACTTAGTCTATATCCTGAAATTGACCCATTTGGGGTGAAGAAACACATGGGAATATCGAAAGTTCCATCATTTCATGTCAATTAAGATTTCATCCAGATTGTCTGTCCTCCTTGTAGGCCCATTTCCACCCCCCACTTAACCATCAACACACCTCCCTCTACATCAAACCTTTGATCAACCATGTGAGTGTAACTATCTACACTCACATGGTTTCTTCCTTTTGTAATCATTTTCTATTTGAATGGAAATCTTTTAGTTATTTTCTGTTTAGGTTCAGAGCCTTTGATCAAACCACCTCTTTCCAAAGGTCAACCCAATTCAATGAACAAGCTAACCACCAAATCCCTTATCTTTTTTTTTTATCAAAACGGATAAATTCATAAATTTCATGTCAAATTTAGTATAACATGCAATGCCATTGATGGTAAGTTTGAATAGATCTGACAAACTTGACCCGAACCCAAAGCAAACCAAACTGGACCAAAACCAAAGTTTAGTTGAATTAAAAATTAACTCGAGCCGAAAATCAATTTGAACTGAAAGTAACTTGAACCGAAAGCAATCGGAATCGAAAGTAACCGAATTTAATTTGCTCAAATATGTATGTTTTATTTTTCTTTTGTATTGTATTACTAATTACCAACCACCTTTACAAACAGTTTAATGGTTTAATATCATATTTTCTCCTTTAAAAGATCATTTTCATATATTGACTTAAATCTAAAATCGACCGATTTGATATTGACCCGATCCAAAAAACAATTGATTTGATATTTACTTGAATCGAAAATCAACAAATCTGATATTGACTCAACCAGAAAATCAACCGACCTGAAATAACATGGACATGAACTAAATTCGGATTTGATATAACCCGACCCGAATCAAACCTAAATTTAAAACAATTTAAACCGAAATGCCATGCCCTGAACCTGATCCGAACGACCCAATTGCTATCTCTAAGTTTGAGTTGTATATACTTTGCGATCTTAGATTCAAGTCTCATATACTCTTTATAAATTGAGTGTGAATAAAGTGACAACTTTAATAAAAGGTGCAATAGGATTGATGGTAAATTTGAGTCCACTGCAAGGAGACCATAGTTTTGCTGGCTTAGTTGCATGTCTATGTGTGCCATTTTAGTCTTCCTTTTTTCAGCCATCTCATGTGATGAGAAACATTTTTCATGGTCCACACCCTCTTTAGTGGTAGCCACTTGCATTATCTTTGTCCCACTAAGTGACCAAACGTGCCCTTATTTATTATGCCCACATTAACTGTCTAAACGACCCTATACATCATGTCATTCCAAGTGCACCTTGCAGCCTAAATTATTGGATTTTATTTTCAACACCCCCCTTGTCATTCATGCACGTATAATTAATTAATTAATTGGTATGAGAAATGGTATTTGGGAAAATTAATGAAATGACGTGTATATATACAGCAGGTTAAACAAGAGTTTTTTTTTTTTTTTTACTTTAAAAAATTATATCGAAGCAACGAATTCAATCAAATCTATGATGTATTGACAATAAATATAAATAATATTAAATTATGGATTTATTCCTAGATAGTCTCACCGCTTCCTTTTCTATAAAAAAGAAAAATCATACTAGAATATACATGAATTGTCTTTCTATTTTTGGTTTATCAAATGTGTTTAAACTATCGTTGACATTCTAAATTAGCCTGCGAATTTTAAAATGTTTTAATCAAGTCTTTGTACTCCCAATTTTTAATTATCTAAATCATTAGTTTTTTTATACATAAATAAGGTCATTGTGTCAACTTAGTCGTTGGTTTAAGCGTTAAATGTCAAGTTGTAAACATGTGTATACTTACTATACGAATAACTTAAATTTGGTGTGTTGAAAAATAAACAGTGTCATATCAAAATACATCAGATAACATATGTTTTGGTATTTTTTTGTAAATATGCTCCGCATCATATTTGATAATTAATATTTAACGCTCAAACTAATAGTTAGGCTCATAGAACAACAGGGGCGGAGCTAAATTTCCTTCAGGGGATACAGTTAAATTATACACTTTTGGGGAATCAAGTGCAATTTTACCATTAGATTAATTTATAATTCCACAAATTTTTAGGGGGTGATTTTTCCATTGGGGAGTCCTCTGAAATCACTCACTTGATTAATACAATAGTAATACTTTAAAAACTCAAATAAAACGTTTTGAAATTTAGAATCTATAATTTAAAGACGTCTGGGTTCAACTGCCCCATTTTTCCCTCTTTCCTTTCCATTATAATTTCTCTTTCCTATTATTGACAAACAAAAGGAGATATATGCCAAAACCCTAGATAATACATGTGAGTGAATCTCTTCAAATCTTGATCGAATGGATCTTCTTTCTCCCATGAAGGATTCGAGGGTTGACAAGTCTTTTTCCCAATGAAAACTCCAAACTTATATTGCTCCTAGGTCTTGGGTGGTCCATTTTTTCAGACTAATCAGGGATGGACTTAGAATTTCATGTAAGGGGTGTAAATTATCAGGAAGTTATATTAAAAATGTAGGGGTACAAAATTACAAGAGTTTAGGGGTGTAAAATTAGATTATCAATTGAAAATACAAATGAAATATATAAAATATAGGAAAATTTAAAATTTTTAGAGAGTGCGACTACCCAACACCCTCAGGTCTGTCCCTGAGACTAATCATACTTTAGAATTGAATCAACACCATATAAATATAACCTATTACTATTATTGTACACAATAATCTCGCTGCTGAAACTATTTAAATTATTGCTTTCTTCACGTGCCAACTAGTGCATGCAGTGCTACCATGAATCTTTGTTTCCAGCTCTTATTTCCCTAATTTAAGATGTTTCGTCTTATTTCCCTGTTTGAATTTTGGTACCTGAACAAGACATTTTCTCCCAAATTGGTATCTAAAAAATCTTTTCTCTCAAGTTGGTACCTAAATTACTTCTTCCAAGTCAGTACCTAAAGAATTTGTGTTCTCAAGTTGGTATCCAAACTATAATTTCATCCACCGTTTTGATACTTTTATTAATAGTTTTAGCCCAAAACTTATACATTCTATCAATTTAATCCTAATTCGATACAATTCAATAAATTTAACATATCATGTTTAAAAATTCTATCAATTTAGTCATTATTTTACGATACTGCCAAAACAAACGAGTCTATTGGATCAAATCATCGGTTTAATAACTGCATTCTACAATAAAATAACAATTTACTATTAAAATTTGATTATAGTAGGAAAGTGATAGTATAACATTTCTAGGAGAAGAACAAACCATTTAGGAGAATAACATAGTAAATTGATAGAATTTTTAAATATAAATAGTTAAATTTATTGATTTGTTTCGAATTAGGACCAAATTGATAGAATGTGTAAATTTTGGTACCAATTTGGGAGAAGGTGTCTTGTTCAAGTACCAACTTGGAAGCAAAAATTCTTTAGGCACCAAGTTGGGAGAAGGTGTCTAGTTTAAGTACAAACTTAAGAGCAAAAATCTTTTAAGTACCAACCTAAAAAAAGATGTCTAGTTTAGGTACCAAATATATATTTACGCCTTCAATTTTAAAAGTCGAAAGAATATAGACAGACCACGGGGTTTGGGTACGTTGTTTCCGACGGGAGATCCGTGGATCGTCGACATGCATACACGTAGCTAGTGATTCTATTATTATCTACATTAGGTAATGAAAGTAATAATGGATTGAAGGTAGGTGTTGTGAAATGTTTTTCTTTTGGTTGGAATAGTTGAAATATGAACATGTCGTCGTTGATTGTACGTACTAATTGGAATGTAAGTCAATTAATCAAGGTGGACATTAGGTGTATTATAGAAGCTAAATTATATAAGAGAAAACTACGTACTTGAATAAGCACATGAAGTATGGGTTTTGTATAAAAACCATTAAAAAATTAACTCATCACAGATGCCATTACACCAAACATTTCTTTCTCTATATTTAGGGATGGACTAAGGAGATGGAAGAGCGGGCGCCCCTCAAAATTTAAAATTTGTATATGATTTAGAAATTTTAAAAAAATATTGAAAATCTATTTTCACCTCTTAGAATTTGTAGGTTCGCCCCCTAACATAAAATCTTGTGTCCATCCCTATCTATATCTATTTTATTTTTCTTGTTTGGACTTTACTCTTATTAAGTCTAGAACTCACAACATAAGGGGATGAGAAAGTGTCAACTAAGAGATTTTAAGCACATATTCTAAAGGTTGTTGACAAAATTCTAATAAATTTAATATGTTTTTAGAGGTAATAAATCACTCACATTATGTAATATTAGTGGTTGAGCCATTTCCAGATAAAAAGTGGGGACAAACAAGATTTCCAAAGATCATGGGAGCTATAGTCAAAATATTCTGACTAGAATTAAAGTTTTGTCTAGAGAGTTTCTTGCACCATCAAACATTAAGCAGTGTAACATTTAAATTCTAGAAATTTAAATCGGTGGACCAAATCAAACCCGCATACACAAAAAAGGACACTGATAATAGAATACATTTTAGTCAGGTTACTTGTTCGAATTGAATTGAATTGAATTAATTATATAATAGAAATTTGAATTTTATTGCCAACAATGTTTTGGTTGGGGGGTGAAGCGATGAGTTGTTGAGTGGAAGGAGTCGAGAGTTGATTTTGTTAAAGTTAAGGTTGAATTGTGGTATGAATTAGACAAAACGATGTTCTTTAATTAGTTTGATGTGTGTCAAAGGACGGTGTGGAAAACCTTTGTATTTTGTTTGTCGTTTAAATAAGGATTTATATCCAATATATCGGTAGTGAAAACTTTTAGTTTCTACGAGCGCTTTAATTTTAAAGTTTACGGATTTAATTTAGAGTTTAGGGGTAGAGGTAAGGGTTAGAATTTAGAAGTTAAGGTTAGGATTTAGGGTTTAAACCTTAAACCTTAATCTCTAAATTCTATTTACAATCCCTAAATTATAAACTACTAAACTTAAATCTTTAAACCATACACCTTAAATCAAGTACTTAAATTTTAAAATTAAGATAATTGTAAAAACTTTTAATTTATACCAGAGTTTATCAAATAATCATCCATGAATTAATGAGTTTAACCAATCATGTTAGATTGTCGTTAGATCCAGGTCATGCCCTTGTGTTTTTATCGTTTCGCCAAAAAGTCAATTTCTTGCAATTTTATTTGAAAAAAGAAATCACGTCTATTGCTTAGCTAACTTACGTGTGTATCAAAGTTTATAGTGCAAATATGCAGGTTTCTGTAAAATTAATTTTATAATTATCCCTCATAACAAAGACGCTAATCTTTTTGGTTTAACCGCCGATTTTTAACCCATTAATTGACAAATTATGATCGGATAGTGCAGAGGTCAATCATATGGTGATCCTTCCAACCCAATTACTCTATTCACAACGTCAGAATTCGAACTCTTGACCTTATTTAAGGGACTTCATCTCACTATATCTATCGGTTGAAAAACACCAACCTTTAATTCAATATCATCGAGAGAAAATAAAGAAAATGTTTTTTTTTTTAATTTTCTTTTTAGCACGAATATTATTATCCTTTTATCACCAATCAAGCATTCATTCACCAGCAATTTGTGAAAGATTGAAGTTAAAGAGTATTCCTTTAGATAACCCTAATTTCATAGATATTCCGCATTCAATAGATTCTTTTGTTTCGTATTCTTTTTTGCCGATGGGAAAGCCCACCACCACGTGATAATTGTTTTACTCATGCCCTCTTATCTTTCAAATTTACTTCTATTGGATTTAATGTAACATCAATGTCCTTAGACCTTAGTAATTCTGAATTGATTATTAAATTTTAAATTAAGTCCTCAAAATATTAATATCATTCAAGTCTTCCTATCTGTCTAACTGTTAGTTTAGGATTTGAATGTTAATTTAAATCCTACGTGAAATATATCTAAAGAAAAATAATTTGATACACAAGTTGTGTAAAATTTAGTTTTCGCAAGTGTTTTCATTTTTAGGGGTTAGTTTTAGTTTAGGATTTAAAGTCTAGGGTTTAGAATTTAGGGTATAAGATTTAGAGTTTAGTGTTTAATTTTTTAGGGCTCGGGTCTAGGAATTTAGGATTTAGGTTTTATAGTATAAATATGCAAACTCATGTAAAATAAATTTTACACAACATTTATATCAAAGTTTTACTCATATTTTTTTAATAGAATTTTACTCATATTTAAAATGGGTGAATCCAATTTTAAATACCTATAATATGGATAGCTTGAATCTAACATGTTGAGAAAATAAACCTTGTAACCAAAATTTATGAAGGCTATTTCTTTCTTTCTTTCTTTCCTTTTCAACCTGATAGATCTAAATTGCCCATGTCACAGGTATATACGTGTTTAAAACTTAATCAACATGTTATAAATATACTCCACATTATATTTGTGTTAGTTTTTAACACTCAAATTGATGGTCAGACTATAACAGAAGGACCGGATTGATACAATATTGATAATTTGATGATTGTACCAGAATTACAAAGTTCAAGGAACGATTTAGTTCCTGTATTATAAAATATCTTTCTACTATTTAAGAAATTCTCTTGAAAAAAAAAGTTTAATAATGACTAAATGAAAATCTCTAATATGAGTGAGAGGGGCATGGTGGTGTGTCCCTTCAAGTAAACTTGAGTGGCAGCACAATTCCCTTGATGATTTGAGATGTGCATGGATTGCCTTGTAGAACAAGAAACTAGGTCATAAAAATATCCAGCATCACTTGTGATATAAGTGGTTGTTATCCCCCCAACAAAGTGGGAGGCTAATGTCAAAGGATTCTTAGGCTAATATCATATCCATAGCCGAAACTTAATCGCATAATTGGCTCGGCTGTCCGCCAATTATAAAAAAATGGGTGTTCAATTACTCTTCGTCTTCATTCATCTGTTCGATTTCTGTCGTGGGTAGGCATGCATGATTATGGCTACATATGTCCCGTCCGTGGCACGAGGAAAGGTGAATGGTTTGTGTGTTTTAATTATTGGATCGGCAACTTTCGGATAAAACTACATCGATTAGAATCGTGTCGAGTGCCACATGATAGATTGGGGACCAGATAGAAGTCTGTATCTTTCAAGCTTTTACATGTCTTTAAACGTTTATGCCCATATATGATACCAGCTCCTACGAAATTTCTGTCTGACAATTTATCAAACATGTGGGATGCAAAAAAATAATACGATCAAATACATGTGACATGAACATTATGGAAATGACAGTTTAGTGGACCGCGGAAGAGCCGACTCCGTTTGTTGTCATAACCTAGGGCTAGCAGACAGCTACAACACACGGAAAATTATAGTTCGTCGCCTTCACAGACATCAGCTCATGAATAAGTTCATGTTAACAATAAAAATAAAAAAAACTACGGATGATAAAACCCAACTCGAGAAAACCAAAATTTTCAATTCGATTTCGACTCGAATCTTAATTTCATAAGCTCAACTTAAAAAAAATCCAAATAAAGTTTAAATTATAAAATAAGATAATAATTAACATATCGATTTTCAAATTTGAGTCAAATTTCTCAACTCTGCATGATCTATGTCTATTGCATATGAAAAATTATGTATATCATCTATGGTTATAGAAAACCGTTTGAATTGAAACCAATTAGTGTCATAACTTTAGAAATATTTACAATTAAATTTGAACATAAACTCAAACACTTCGCCTCGACTTAACTTGAATTTCATAAACTTGACTAGACTTGAAAAAAAAATCAAATAAACTTTGAATTATAAAACAAGACTCGTCAACTTAACTAACACGATTTTTTTACTCGACTCGATCGAATACTCACCCCTACAAAAGAAAACCATCAATAATGACTCGATCACAACAGAAATAATTTATCATATCAACTGCTTAATCGAAACATGCGAGAAAAACAAACATTTCGGCCTTTCAAGTTAATAAGGCTTGATGGTTTATTGTACTAAAACTGGGTTTGCTACTTCATAAGGCCCATAAGTTCCTGCTGGATTTTAGTTCCTTGGTACTATTAACAATATCACAAATTTGGTACTGGAAGAGAGAGAAGGAACATTATAAGTCAAACCATTTCCATATGCAATGACACAAATCATAAGAACTTCAAAAGCCATCAAACTACAGTGTTTAAGTAGCAATCAATCACCAGTCTCACCAGAAAAGGGCTGAGGAGAACATGCATCGTTTCGAATAACTTACCATGCTGTTTTATCGTTGACTATCATGGTTAAAGAGTCTAGCACAACTGTAGCTTTTACAACACCATGGTTTGAGAACACCGGATTGAAGCTCGACTATGATGTACAACTGCAGAATGCAGCATTAAATGATATTTGACTTGAATGATAGCGGTCATTTGGAGAAATATATGAGGAGGTGCTAAGCCTTGGCTTTTCCAGCTTGAATCCTCTGCTGCACCTTCAATATCTAGAGGATGCAAAACAAATGATCAGATTCAATAGTCACTTTGGGGGTGATAAAATGTAGTTATACATTATATTATCGACAATGAAATACCCAAATTCTAGATTCTAGAGTTCAATCTTAAGAGGAAATAAACATTTTTGGGTGGCTGCTTATTTCAGGTACCCATTAAGACCCGAAAACAAATAACCAAGACTCAAATTCGAACACAGTAAGGCTTCTAAAGCTCAGAACCCAGCTTAACTATTATTTTCAGTCTTACCAATCTTGATCCTACATCTTTTGTGCATCATAAATAGGCCATTCTTCCTAATGATTATCTAAAAGTTATTCAATTATTTAACGAGAAACGATAGTATTAATTTGCAATGACAGAAACATGCAGCGCCACTGTTCCTTAACCTCATATAGAATGTCAGAAACAACATATATAGCATCAAAGAACACAATCAAGGCACGTAAAAAGGAAGAACACCCACCGCTTCTCGCTTGCTGTGTTGTTTTTCTTCCAAATCTTGAAGAGATGAATCAAGCCGCTTCCTGTTGACGGAGAAATAAAGTTCTAAAATGATACGTGTAATCACTCATTTTCACTTATAATTATATTGCATGTATATATTATTATACGAATATAAGGTGATGTGTGTATACATATTAGGGGTGTATGTATGTCGCATATGTATCTAGGGTATAAGCGTATATAGATGTCATGTTAATTATACGTATGATTATACGCACGTATACTATAATATTATATTAATTAATGATCGTATAATATAAGTATATATTTCCGTATGTATTGCTGTTATAAGTATACTATTATTATTATTGGGCTAGTAAAATGAAAAATTAAATATATATTAAACCCAAATAAATAAAATCCAAGTCTAATTACAAATCCAGTTACAAGGCCCGTTTGGCCCAAATCTGAATCCTATCTAATTACAAATGCGGAGGGTAGCGTGGGCGTTGGATCAAGATCGATCCAACGGCCCACGATGCAATGGAAGTCAAAAAAAATATACGCGCGCGTGCTCCACACGTATGGACCGTTCGAGTGCCGCGCGCGTGTGGTTCACGCGCGGACGCTTTAACATCCCACGCGCGCGTCAGATCCACGCGTTCTGACTCCTCGACTGCGGAGCTCCACGTGGCGAAATCTGAAGCCGTCTCATCATATCGAGGCTTCATCCAGGCCGATTGTTCTTCAAGCCATCTCGACCGTTAGATCGGATCGATCTAACGGCCAAAACGCGTCCGCCTCTGGCGCGAACGACCACACCGCCACCGCGCCGATATTTGATCCCCGCGTTGATTATGCCAAAGACAACAAGCAAAATGTCGATCTGGAAAAGAAGATACAAGTTGCAACCAAAATACAGAGGCAGTAATATATATGAAACGGGGCTGTTGTAACGGGGGGATTTTGGGGGAGCCAGCAATTTTTAGCAAGCAAAAAGATTAGCAAAAAAAAAGAGAGTAGTAACACAAAAAAGAACAGAGAGCTTGTAAAACCAGAAACTTGTAACCAGTCGAGATAATCAAAAAAGAGGTCCATTGGTAAACACTTACCTCTTCTTCTTACTTATTTCTTTACATGCATATACGAAACAGAAATAAAAAACAGAAAAATAAAAGAAAGTAGTCTTACTGAAAAGTCGTTTGTGGGTCTCTTCCTCTCTCTCGGTGACAAACCTCTCGGCTTCTACAAGCCAGATCTGGTGAACTAAAGGGAAGAGAAGACTCTTTGTAGTTGTGTTTTGGTCTAAAAAATATTTTTTTGGGTTCGTATTTCTTAGATCTAGGGTAAATAAAAGGGGATCCTCTGAATCCAGCCACGGATTCATGTAGAGGACGACAAGGGGAATGTTTTGGTGTATTTTGAGTCCACACCGCAGTAGGTTAGCGGCGGCGGAGCGCCGTGTGAGAGAATACGGCGACGACGACATTGGATTTCGGGTTTCTCAAGAACACTTGAGAGAAAAGCGAAAAACAAAGATTTTTGGAAAAGCGAAAAATGAAAGAAATGAGGGGAAAAATGGGTTTCGGTCTAAAAACGGGCTTTTTATAGTTATTATTATTTTTGAAATGGGTAAATTACACACTTAATCCCACCGCGTTTTCAATATTTTCACTTTTGTCTTGCCGCATGGTATAATCACATTGATCCCCCTAGTTTTCAAAAGATTACAATTCCGTCCCTAAATTACACCGAATCGGTTTCTAAATGGGAAAATTACGCCTTAACCATCCCGCGTTTTTGAATTTTTCACTTTGGGTCCGCCCTTGGTATAATTACAATCCTGGTCCTTTTAGGTTTTGTCATTTTGCAATTTCGTCCCCAAATTATATATTATTGTTCTTTATTTCGCCACTTTGACTTTTGTTTTTCTTTCATTTTGATCCTTTTTTCTTTGTAAATATTATTGTTCGTATTATAATCGTATGTATTGATATTATTTTATTTTATGACCCTCGTATATGACTCGTATTTCATGTTTTTATGTATATATGTGTTAAGCATGACATTTATGTTTTTTCGGTTATTCATATCAAGCATGTTATGTTTTAATTGATTCGTACATGGTATATTTTGTATTTTGTATGTGTGTGCTTTCTTATTTTTTAGGGCTACATGTTAGTATATTTATCCTTTTTATACGATATGTTGACCCGTATATGTTGAAATATGTTTTATCACCAATATGCATGTCTTTTCGAGATATTTGTTCGTCTATATATACTTATTCCTGCCTTGTTATTTTGACATATCATAGTTGTTTTTATCTATTATTTAGAATAATATGTATATACATGTTTTAGTCTAAAATATTATTCATGTTAAATTAGTATTCTGGTATGTCAATATTTATTATGTTTAAATGTTTTGCCATGTTTTACGTTTTTGCCACTAAGATTGCATATCGAGATATAACTTGTTAATGCGGTGTCCTTTTATCCGAGCGTAAACGGGGCCAGTATCAAGCGTAGTGATAGTGGTTGGGCGTTTATTCTCGGGTAACGGGACCCTTAAAATACACTCGCAATTATGACCGAAATTTAAAATAATCGTCACTTTAATCCGGAAAATCCAATATTGATAAAGCGGTAATTATTAAAGTACCAATTTTGGGCGGTGTAGGGTGCTAATCCTTCCCCATCCGTAACCGACTCCCGAACCCAATCTTTTTGAATCTCTGGTTTTATGGTGTCCGGCCTACCTAAGTGGCCGGTGGTGACTCCATTTTTATAAGATTTTTGTAAACCTCACGGAATAAATATTTTATATCCAAAAGAATTACAAACATCTTTCAAACACACCTTTCAAAAATCCTTCGAAAACACAATCCTCGTTTTTATTTAGCGAAAAAAAAAGAAACAGGCATCGCTACAGATGGCGACTCCGCTGGGGACATTTTTGTTTTTTCGAAAAAAACAAATGAGAGTCAAGCTTTTAAAATAATTACCGCTTTACTAATATTGGAAATTCTGGATTAAAGTGACTATTAAATTAACATTCGGTCATAATTGCACGTTTATTTTAACGCATTTAAAATATGGCATATAAACCCGTCTTTTTAAGTGGGGGAAAACGCTAATGCTTTCGTGGAGATATCGTTCTCCCGTATGGGCCTAGCAAGTACCTTCGGGGCTCGAGTACCTTATGCTTTTCGTAAGGATATCGTTCCTAAATGCACGGGCATGAGCGAATGGGTCCCCCGAATTGAACCGGTTGAAAGGAACCTATAATGGGTGATGATCGGGGGCCTTGCTACCCTTAGTAGGGGACAGCAAGGACAATTCGGGTACCTCCTAGAACCAAGATTGCATGTAGAGAACATAGAAACCTACCCTGTAAGAGCCATGCGGATAACCTTAGGTTTTAGACGGGATAAATAGGGTTGTTTTGTGTGTTTATTTCATTTAATTTTGTCATTTTATTTATATATTTATCAATTTTATCTGATCTTGACTTGTTTTCTTTTCGCTTTTTGTTCTTTTTCTCATACATCATTGCATTTGCATCACATAAAGGTCTTGGATCAAGTGGTTTGCACGATCAGAAAGTCTTTCACTATGGAAAAAGGTGTCTTAGGAAAGAAGAGCTTAATTTGTCATCGGACATTGGTCGAGGTCAGCGGAAAATCCAGGGACGATCGCCTAACTAACGCGCGTAATAGTTGGATACACCTATGTGAGTCTCCAACATAGCGACTTATGGGATCTTCAAAGCATTTGGGAAAGATGGGACCGAAGACTACAAGACTTATTTTGCGATAGTTATGGCGACATCGCATGCGGCTATTATATGTTCGGATTAACCAGCCCCTACTCCGAGCTATAGTCCGATTCTGGAATCCGGCCTTTTTTGTCGCTTCACCTTCAATGGGCGGGACATGATGCCTACGGTAGAAGAGTACACCGCTTTGCTTAACCAGAAAAATATTCGGGAAGATTGGATCTACGCGAAGCCTCAAGGAATCAGAATTACAATCGCTAAACTCAAAACCGCTGGGAATGAGTGGCGATTGGGTTAATGGCCTCCTTCGGATCCGAGGAGATAATACTGATCTTTGCATGGGAAAGTATTCGGGACATCATATCAACACATCCCAGACGAGGCAAAGAAAATGAACTTATTCGCTTTAGGAATATATGGCTTGGTGATCTTTCCCAGAGTACTCGGGAACATTGACATAGCCATTCTAGATTTGTTTGAGCGGGTGAAACGGAAAACAAACCCGGTACCAGCAATCTTGGTCGAGACTTTCATTTCCTTAAACGCTAGCCGGAAACATGAAGAAGGACGTTTTCGAGGCTGCGCACAACTATTACAAGTATGGATCCAGAGTCACATGTGGAAGACGCCGACGCGGGTTCTGCCGGGGATATCCTTCCAAGGTTTTTCGCCTTTACGAGAATACTTAGCAAAGGAATGGCGAAAAGATTTGAAAACAAAAATGTGAACCAGTTTCTTCAGGAACGTTCAAGATGAAGACATAGCATGGAGGGTCCCATGGCTCGGTAAAGTTAATTATTTTCTATACAGTTGCGGTGACTTCAACTGGGTGATGATGTTGGGATTGCATGGGAGGATCGCTTGCGCCCGCTTTTAGTATCTCGGCGATTCGGATCACGACAGTTCATTCCCAATCTGCCGGATTAAGCCAAACTGAATTTCTTTTCAAAGGGAGTTCAAAGGAAAAATTCAGACCATCATAAGGGCACGGGATCATTGTTACCGGATCGGGGTGGAAGGAGATACCGAGCACATGACTACCCAGATTACGACCTTTGGAGACATTTGAGGGTTAATAATGTGATTCTGAATCGATCAAGGACCAACAGTGTCACTCGAAGAGCTCACAATGGTGGTGCCGTCCGGCCCGATATCTTAAGGAGTGAACTCGAGGAAGTTAAAAGAAAATGGACATCCAACAAACCCAACATGCGAGCGAGCTCTATAAAGCAAGCTTAGAAGTTGTGAGCGGGATGGGATCATTAGGCAAATCAAGAAATTAAATGCAGATTTGAGTGACAAAAATACTCTTTATCAAAAGGATGCCCTCCTATTACAGGCAAAAATACAAAAGGCCAGCCGAGTCGGTTCATATTTGTGGAAAGAGAAAGAATGAACGGTATCCGTTTGGTGGAAGAAGAACGAGAAATTAACAAAAGAGCGATCGAGAAAGAGATTGAAAGCTACCGTTTGGCTATAGAGGAAGAAAAACGGTCCGCCAAGAAGGCCATTGATCAAGAGAAAGAAAGATTGGACAAAAAATCAGCAAGGGAAAGCACATTTATTCATCATGAAAGAGAAAGTGTCGCCGCATGGAAAAGAAAATCCGTGAGTAGTCGAAATAGATCGTTAGAGATGCTAAACTGTACGATGACTTTGTTCAAAAATTGGGGCAAAGCCAAAGTCAAAATGATGAATTAAAAGAAAATATGGAGGAAGTCGAACACTCACTTCAAATGTTTGCCATGAGAATAATCGCGGAGCTGCAAGAAAGAGAACACGAAGTGGATGTGTTACAAGCACGAATCGGATCCCTCGAAGCAGTTGTGGAAGATTACAAGGAAAGAATTAATGTGTTCGAGGAAGCTGCAGCTGGAGAGGACACATATTGGCGTAAGAGATTACGTGCGCTTTGCTCGAATGGTACAGATGACGAGACCGATTACTACGCAAACCTAATGGTGGACATACAACGGGTCGCCAGACACGTAAATGATTTAGCTATCGAGGCTGAGACACTCCGACTTTTTATAGCCCCGGGAATGGAAGAAGCTCCTAGGTTCCTCAAGCTGCTCAAGGCAATTGGAAAGTTAGGAGATAGAGCTAGAATCTATCTATAGGACTCTGTGTTATAATTAGATCTTTTGTACTAGGGATCTTTACTTTGTAACACGAATTTTGTTGTAATCAGAACCCTTTAATTCCCATGGAAGTAATTCAAAAGGGTGATTACCAGTGAATCGATACCTTTGTCTCGCATGCATTCTTGCATTTGCATCATAACATTCGCATCATTGTACATGCATTTATTTTTTGCAACCATATTAACAATATTGTGGCATTGTATGTAGTGTTAACCCGCAATCATTCATCACCCATACTTTACTCGGCTACAAAGAAAGCTCATGGAAGAAAGAATATTCAGCTTAGAAAGAGGGCAAAGAGAGCTAGAGACCCAAGGCTCGAAGAGCCCGAGAGAAGCCTTAGTGATCAGTTTTGCGATCACAAACATCTATAGTTTCTGACATAACCGCATTACTGGCGAGAAGTCTTGGGAAACGAGTAGAAGGAGAAAATATTCCAGAGTCAGAAGGTACCCCGGCTCACTACAAGGTTCAACCAACTGCACCAAACCAGGCTAAGAAGGTGTATATTGACCCTACAGGAATGTCTTCCAGCTTTCAAGTAGGGGCACCTGAGACTCAACCCCTTGATATGAAGCACTTTATGAAGAAGAAGTGCGGACCTAAACATGGTCGAAAAGATCCGGAATGAGGTAGAAAGAAAGTGGGAAGAGAGATTCCGCCTCATGGAAGAAAGATTTAAAGCGTTACAATCAAATGAAGAATCAGGAAACGACGCTAGTGATCTAAGTCTGGTGTCCGATCTTGTCTTGCCGCCGAAATTCAAAACACCAGAGTTCGATAAATATGACGGAACCACATGCCCTTCTGCACACATAACGATGTATTGTAGAAAAATGGCGCTTACCATAAAGATGAAAAGCTCTTGATCCATTTGTTTCCAGGATAGTCTAACTGGAGCGGCGTTACGTTGGTATACTCAGTTAAGCAAAGCAAATGTCAAGACATGGAAAGATTTGTCTAAAGCATTTTCCGAACAGTACAAACATGTAACAGACATGATCCCTAGCAGAATCATGTTAGAAAATATGGGGCAGAAGTCCAATGAAAGCCTGCGACAATATGCCCCGAGAGGTGGAGAAAGTGGCGCCCAAATCCAGCCACCTATCACAGAGCATGAAATCACGCCATTATTTGTCAATACTCTGAAGGGGGCACTCTTTGACCGCCTCATTAATAACACAACACAGTGTTTCGCTGACTTAATCAGGACTGGGGAGTCTCTCGAACTAGCAATCAAGAGCGGCGAGAATAGATGGTGGGAAGGGTCTCAAAGTATAACAAGAGAAATGAAGTAAACACCACCAGTACCTATACGCCCAAAGAACTTCACAGTCTCACGGCCACAAGCACACGTGGAAAAAACACAAAATTCAAATCAAAGAGATGATAGAGTCACGAGAAAGGATAAAGAGAGGAGAACTTTCACTCCCCTACCTGTTTCATACTCAAAGCTTTATTCCCAATTATATGAAGCAGACTTGGTCCGACCATACATCGTTAATCCTGTCAACCCACCCTTCCCGCCTTGGTATAATCCAAGCGCGCATTGCGACTATCACGGCGGTACCCTGGACATCCCATCGAGAGCTGTCTTGCCTTCAAAAAGCATACATAACTTAATCGATTCCGGGATATTGAAGTTTGAAGAGCCAAGCGTAGCCAACAACCATTTGCCCAATCATGGGAGCAGAGGGGTAAACGCCATAGAAGAATGCTTTACGAGGAAGATAAAAGATGACGTGTCGAAATCAAGTCTCCTTTACGGTGGGTATTTAATAAGGC